>JUFY01025814.1:0-47372 GCA_001855655.1 Leptopilina clavipes | reverse complement strand
TTGAGGCCGGCGGTCTTCCATGTGCGCTGTGTTTTATCCGTGAAAATGGAGCGCGAGTTCATCGCGATACGCTTCATTCGGCAATGGCTGTTGTCTCGCGTCTTTGCGGAAAAGTTGAACCACAGGACAAAACATTGCCGGATTGTGTCGCGGCATTGTCGACTCTACTTCGACACGAGGACGCACACGTTGCCGATGGTGCGCTTCGTTGTTTCGCATCATTAGCCGACCGTTTCTCAAGACGTGGGACAGATCCTGCTCCACTCGCCTCCAATGGATTGGTTTCTGAATTACTCTATAGGTAATATTTCACCTTCATTGGAGCGTTAACACTTTTTTTCTTTTATCTATTTTCCATTTTCTGAACAACTTTTCGTGTTATTTCATATTATTATTTATTTTTAATATTGTAATAATATTTATTTATTTTGTTTAATATTAAAGCTTTGTTTAATATTGAAGCTTTGTTTAATATTGTAATAGTATTTTTTTTAATATTGTAATAATATTAATTTTTTTATCATTAATTATAATAAATTGAGTACTGGAAGGGGAATTTAATAATTGAAATTTCTAGGTTATCAAATGCAGCTGGACCGAATACGTCCGTAGCGACGGCGTCGGGAAATCCAAAAACACCACCGCCTAATACAACAACAACAATTCCGGCAACTGAACCAAAATCATGCGCCTCTGTATCGACAATAATCAGTTTATTGTCGACCCTCTGTCGAGGTTCACCATCAATAACTCACGATTTACTGCGATCGGAATTGCCCGACGCAATTGAAAAAGCGCTGAAAGGTGACGAAAGATGCGCTCTCGATTCAATGCGCCTTGTTGATCTACTTCTTGTACTTTTATTCGAGGGACGATCGGCATTGGGTCGCAACAACACTGGTGGTCCATCGGGTCCATTATTACCACGCCTTCGTCATTTAGACAGTGCTGGCGAAAAAACTCATCGACAATTAATCGATTGTATTCGCTCAAAAGACACTGACGCACTAATCGAAGCAATCGACACAGGAGGAATCGAGGTGAATTTCATGGACGATGTGGGACAAACGCTATTAAATTGGGCCTCAGCATTTGGTACACAGGAAATGGTGGAATTTCTCTGCGATCGTGGCGCGGACGTTAATAAAGGACAACGTTCATCGAGTTTACATTATGCCGCGTGCTTTGGTAGGCCGGCAATTGCAAAAGTTTTACTCAGACATGGCGCAAATCCTGATTTACGGGATGAGGATGGTAAAACGCCATTGGACAAGGCACGGGAAAGAATTGACGAGGGACATCGTGAAGTGGCGGCAATTTTACAATCGCCCGGCGAATGGATGCTACCACCAAATCAGGATAGTCGTAAAGCGGAAACAGAGGCGGAGGAATATATGGAACCAAAAGGCGATCCTGAAATGGCGCCCGTTTATTTAAAGAGGCTCTTACCCGTTTTTTGCTCGACTTTCCAGTCGACAATGCTACCCAGTGTGAGAAAGGCGAGTTTAAGTTTGATACGAAAAATGGTACATTATATACAATCGGAATTACTTGTGGAAACTTGTGGTTCGGACAAAACTGGAGGTTGTGGAGCAATGCTCGTTGAAGTTATCGCCAATGTTTTGGATAACGAGGTGAGTTGTCAAAATTGATCATTTATACTTTATTTAAATTAAAAAAAAACTATATTTGAAATTAAAGGGTTTAAATAATCAGACCTCGGATCAAAAATCGACTTTTCTTATTATTGAAATCGACTGAAACGACTTTTTTTAAAACCAAAGTCGATCCGAGGTTTGAATAATTAATTTTTATACAGGAAATTTTCAATGTTCTTCGAGAATAGATATTTAGAAACGAAAAAAGATGTTCATTTACGCTTATCTTTTTTTTAATTGAGAAAAACTAGAAACCAAGAGGCAGACAGAAAGCTAAAATCTGATGCGACTTAGATAAAGAGATTTTTCGCAGGAAATTGAGATAAAGACATCACCGGCACCACATCCGCCTCTCAAGTTGATCATTGGCCCAAAATTGCCCTGCTTTTCGGCACGCAAGTCTTCCAGTTCCCAGAACTTCATTATTGATAAGACGGTAAAATCCGTTCTATTTTTTATTTTGCATTTCGCTAACTCCAAAAAAAAAGAAAATCCCAATTTAACAAAAAAATCGACTTGCAGGCGTTCTTTTTTTTAATCTAATGGTGTTGCACAGCCGCTGGCTTTTTTCACCATTAACATCAAATTTTTTTCTTTAATTTACACGTATAAATATGTAACAAATTTTTAGCATGATTTCTGTTCTGCTACTATTGTTATCTAGTAGAAATTTTTCACGTCCTCGAGTTTTTCCGTTTCTTTACCATTGATGTTTATTTATTTATTTATTTATTTATTTATTTATTTATTTTTTTAAAGAAATTCTCCATAGAGAGAATTTGAGAAATGAGTTGCCGGAAGTGGACTGGTTGGTGCATAAAGATTTTAAAAGTAATTTTCAATAATGAAAAATATTTGAAAATATTTTTGAAAATATTTTTAAAAATATTGTCCTCTCTTTTTATTCGTTAAAAAAAATATTAATCTCAACTTTTTTCGAAGAAGTTTTTACAAATGTTCATTTCAAGTGGAATTTATTTTTATTGTTTTTAATTAACATATTTGTTTCGTGTAGTAAAATATTAAAAAAAAAAAAAAGAAAACAGGAAACACTCTTGCAATTTGTTTAAATGACTCCATTTTGAAATTAATTCTTTAATCAAGAAATTAATAAGGCTAACTCTGTCTGCCTACTATACCATTATTTACCGATGGTAGAATAAAAAAAATACTTTATTAATTTTCTGTCAATTAATATTTGTGTTTTAGATAAATTGTTCATAATATTAAAAATTAATTTAATAACAAATATTGAGAGAAAGTTTATATAACAAAATATTTTGTTCCCTTTTTATTTGATTGTTTTAATGTTTTTGTGATTTAAAAAAAATAATAGGAGGACGAAGACGGTCATCTCGTGATACTTCAAATGATACAAGACTTGATGATTAAAGGAAAAGATGAATTTTTAGAACATTTTGCACGTCTCGGTGTATTTTCAAAAGTTGCATCATTGGCTGGACCACAGGAAACAATTCCCGAACCTGAGACAGAACCAAATCAAAATGGAGATGAGCAACGTTTAGAGGACGCTCGTGAATTATTAATTGGAAAGGCATATCATTGGCGCGATTGGTTTATTTGTCGTGGTCGTGATTGTCTTTATGTATGGTCCGATGCGGCGGCATTGGAATTATCAAACGGCAGTAATGGATGGTTTCGTTTTATTCTCGATGGAAAACTCGCGACAATGTATTCAAGTGGAAGTCCCGAGGGCGGGACCGATACAACGGGTAAGTATTTTTTTTTTATCATTCTCGCATGATTATTAAGTTTCCAATTGCACCACTTCTATATTTTTTTATATTTTTTACACTAATGTCATGTGTTTTAAAATTTATTCGAAAAAAACGCACTCATTGTCTCTTTTTGTCCATTTTTTTCTTATTGGCCTCATTTCATTTTTCATTATTTATCTAATTACTTATTTTTATTTTTTTTTCTGATACAATATTTATTGAAAATTGGCTCTACTTGACCGGAAAAAAATTGATTTTAAAATTCATTCAATTGTGAGCAATTGGATAAGTTCAGGTATATTTTAATCTAGAATTATAAAACATTGTTCAAATTCTTTTACATATTTGCAAATAAAAAGGAAAATTTAATTTATGGCATGATGAATTTTTGTTTAAAAGCACTTTTTCAATGTTTTATTATTTTTTTTTAGTTTTCTCTATTTTTTTTATGTTTCTTATAATCGTTTTTTTCTCCAAAATATTTATTCTCTTCCAGTGATTCAGATTAATATTTAAAAATACTGTAAAATAATTTTATGAAAAATATCTCTGAAATTCATGAAAATCTATGAAAAAATATTGCGGAAATTTTTTTTAAGTATTGCAAAAATTCTCCAGTGTAAAATTAGAAAAATGGAAAATTTAATAAATCAAGGGTAAAAAATAGATTGATTATTGAAAATGAGTTTTTTTAAATTTCTGTCTATTTATTTATATACTTTTTTTTAATGAATGAGAGTAAAAAAAAGGTCAATTAATGTTAAAGACGTAAAAGATATAGTAATGAATTAAAATTCAAATTTAATGATTTAAATAAATGGAAATGATTCCTCTCCTTTCATTTGTGATTAACTTGACGCAGGGAATGGTTTCGAAAATAACTCGTTTTACTAACTGCCTACAGGAAAGGGGAGGAACACTGAGTCGCTCGGTACCGAAGGTAGGTAACACTATTTTCAATTATGTTGTTTTTTTTTCTCTCATTTTTCCATTTTTTCTTTTGTTTTTCCACCTTCTAACTTTATAACTAAGCAATATTTTCATTATCAAATTTCGTTATTCTGCTTGCTTAACTTTCTTCACTTCATACATATATATAATGCCATTGAACCCATTACCTTTTACCTTAATGACAAATTTCACAAAGAAAAAAATATTTGCCTATACTTTAATTTCTATAATCTCACCAGAACTGCAAATAATTTTCGATTCAGTAATAGAATTCAATATTCTGTTTAATAATTTTCTTATATACTTGATCTGTGTATCAAAATTCTAGTGCAAAAAAAAGAGAAACTATTTGCCTGGATGTGGAAAAAAAAGTTTTTTCAAAATTTATTAATTTTTTTTTTTTAATGGTTTTCTTGCAGAAAATCGTGGGGAATTTTTGGAGAAACTTCAACGTGCTCGCAGTCAAGTGAAACCAAATTCAGTGAGTCAACCAATTCTTTCGCGTCCTGGTGTCACGAGACTTGTCGTTGGTAATTGGGCATTGTCGAGTAAAAAAGAGAGTGAATTGTCAATTCATAATAGCGATGGACAACAACAAGCGACAATACTCAGGGAAGACTTGCCTGGATTTATTTTCGAATCTAATCGAGGAACGAAACATTCGTTCACTGCTGAAACAAGTTTAGGTAATTTTTTTTTTATAAAATTACAAACAGGTATCACTGATTGTCACCTATTCAACTTTTTGTCATCTATTTCACCTATTTTTATGTAATTTACCTTGTTTTTCAACATTTCTGAATTTAAATTAACTTGAGGATGACAAAATTATAAATTTTCGGCTTTTTCTTTTTACAAATGATTCAATTAATCCAAGATTCAATTTATTAATATTTCTCATCGATTTAATATTTACTTATTCCAAATTTCAATTAATCTTGATTTAAAATACTCGAAATATTTATTTATTAAAATTCTAATCGATCGACATTTAAATTCATTCTAATTCTAATTAATCTTCATTTCAATTTATCAAAATATTTCAACCGATGTTAAAATTTCCATAGTCCAAATTTCAATGAATCTTAATTTAAATTACTGGAAGTATTTATTTATTAAAATTGTAATCGATCGAAATTTAAATTCATTCTAATTCTAATCAATCTTTATTTCAATTTATCCAAATATTTTATAGATGTTAAAATTTACTTAGTCAAAATTTCAATGAACTTTAATTTAAATTACTCGAATTATTTATTTATTAAAATTGTAATCGATCGAAATTTAAATTCATTCTAATTCTAATCAATCTTTATTTCAATTTATCCAAATATTTTACAGATGTTAAAATTTACTTAGTCTTAATTTAAATTCATTCTAATTCTAATCAATCTTTATTTCAATTTATCCAAATATTTTACAGATGTTAAAATTTACTTAGTCAAAATTTCAATGAACTTTAATTCAAATTACTCGAATTATTTATTTATTAAAATTGTAATCGATCGACATTTAAATTCATTCTAAATTTAATCAATTCAAAATTCAATTTATCCAAATTTTAATCAATCTAAAATTCAATTTATCTAAATTTTAATCAATCTAAAATTCAATTTATCCAAATTTTAATCAATCCAAAATTCAATTTATCCAATTTTATTCGATTTAAATTTTTAACATTTCTGAGCTCAAATTAATTTCAGAATCATAGAATTGTAGATTTTCTTTATTTTTGTTTTTATAAATGATTCAATTGATCCAAGTTTCAATTTTTATCAAAATTTTTCATCGATTAAAAATTTAATTAGTCCAAATTTCAATGAATTTTAATTCACATTACTCGAAGTATTTATTTATTAAAATTTTAATCGTACGAAATTTAAATTCATTCTAATTTTTATGAATCTTCATTTCAATTTTTCCAATTTTTAATCAATTCTGATTTTTATTTGTTAAAACAAAATTTATTAATACAAGTTTTAATCGATTTTTAATTCAATTCATCGAAATTTTAAATTTAATAAACTTCAATTTTAATCAAACGGAAATTCAATCCGTCATCGAAACTTAAAATTATCGAAATTTTTCTCTATTTAAAGATTAATTGTTGCAAATGTCATATTATTCAAATTTTGAACTTTTTGAGTTTCAATTATTGATGAATAATTTGAATTATGTAGAAATTAGTTACTTTGGACGTTAATTTTTTTCATGTAACATTTTTGTCACCTTTTTTTCACCTATTTTGGGAAAATAATTCACCTTTTCATCTATTTTAAAAAAAGAAGGTATTTTTTCATTTGCTTTTTAAAAATTTTTATTATTGATAAATTAAAATAAATAAATATAAATTATTGTAAATTATGTATAATTATTATTATAGATTTGGATAATTTTCAATTTGGATAATAATTGGATGTGAAATTTCAGGACCGGAATTTGCAGCCGGATGGGCGGGTAAACGTGGCAAGCGATTACGATCAAAAATCGAGGCACTCAAGCAAAAAGTAAAGAATCAAGCGCAAGAAATATATGAACGTTACTTTAAGGCTGCACAAGCAGAGCCACGTGGCGTTGTCGCAAAACTTGGCGCAATTGTCAATCAAATTGAAAAAGCATGTCATAAACAACAATCAGGCAATCGAGAATGGCGCAATGTTTTGCAAAGTGCCCTCGAGGAATTGAAAATTCTTCTCAATGAAGAGGGTAAAGTATCGGCCTATGAATTACATTCAAGTGGATTAGTTCAAGCTTTACTTGGTCTATTAGCGGCGCCGACGATTTCACAGCCGCCTTCAGTGCGTGCGACAAAACTTCGTCTTCAAAGAATAGCGGTATTCAAAAATTGCTTTCAATCAAAAGACTCGCACAGAGAGCACAATTCAGCAAAGACACTTGTACAAAAATTAATATCCGTCTTGGAGTCTATTGAAAAATTACCAGTTTATTTGTACGACACACCGGGTTCGGGTTATGGTCTGCAAATTTTAACCCGTCGCTTGAGATTTCGTTTGGAGAAGGCGAATGGCGAGAGCGCGTTGATCGATCGTTCCGGAAGGAGTCTAAAAATGGAGCCATTGAGCACTGTTCAACAATTGGAGAATCATTTACTTAAAATGGTGGCAAAACAATGGCACGATCATGACAGGGCAACTTTCACTTTCGTTAAGAAACTCAAGGATGGCAATCGACTGACATTCAAGTATCAGCACGATTTCGACGAGAATGGAGTTTTGTATTGGATTGGAACAAATTCAAAATCATCGCCCGAATGGGTTAATCCGGGACAATATGGCCTCGTTGTTGTTACATCGAGTGATGGACGTAATCTTCCTTATGGCCATCTCGAGGATATATTGAGTCGCGATCCAGCGGCGTTGAATTGTCATACGAATGATGATAAGAGATCGTGGTTCTCGATTGATCTTGGCGTTTGGATTTTACCAACTTCGTATACATTGAGACACGCGAGGGGTTATGGACGTAGTGCATTGAGAAATTGGCTATTTCAGGCGTCAAAGGATGGCGTTACTTGGACAACATTGTACGCGCACGTTGACGATTGTTCATTGAATGAGCCAGGTAGTACGGCAACATGGACACTTGATCCCCCGAGTGATGAAACACAAGGCTGGCGACATTTACGCTTGCAACAAACGGGGAAAAATGCATCGGGACAGACGCATTATTTGTCTGTTTCTGGTTTTGAGGTTTATGGCGAAGTCACGGGAGTTTGCGAGGATTTGGGTCGAGCTGCGAGGGAAGCTGAGGCGGGAGTTCGAAGACAGAGGCGACTTATCAGAACGCAAGTGTTGAGACATTTAGTCGCTGGTGCAAGAGTCGCGAGGGGACTCGATTGGAAGTGGCGCGATCAGGATGGAGTTCCACCTGGTGAATACATTTTTTTTTATTATTCAGCCCACGAATTCTTTTTGACTTTAAGAAAAAAAAATATTATTAAATTAAAGAATTAGAAAAATAACTATATCATATCGAATAAATATAGTTAATAATTAATAATATTGAAATATTTATTATAGGCGAAGGAACCGTGACCGGAGAATTGCACAATGGATGGATAGACGTGACCTGGGACTATGGCGGTTCAAATTCATACCGAATGGGTGCTGAGGGTAAATACGATCTACGACTCATTGGCACTGGAATGGACTCCGAGAGCAGTATAAAGGGTAAGATTAGTGGTGTTTTAACTGGCCGAAAATCGAGCAGTACTCCGAGTCTACCTGATTGCACCGACATTGTTCGATGTTCCATAGCTTCCACCGACCAAGCCGCGAGCACCGACAACTTAGCAGCCAAGGTAAAAAAAGAGAAATTGCAAAAAAGGAAATTTTTACACCAAAATTTTCGTAACTTAATATTTTAATTTTCCCTTTTTTCCTCTTCGAATTACAGCAAGCAGCGGAGTCAATTGCAGAGAGTGTGTTGTCAGTTGCTCGCGCTGAAGCAGTTGTTGCTGTGACAGGTGAAGGCGGAGCGAATTCAACCGGTGAACTATCTGTCGTTCTTCATCCACGACCTGATACAACGGTTACTAGTGATTTGGCAACAATTGTCGAAAGTCTCACCCTCAATACCGAGTGCTCAACAAATAGTAACAGTAATCGAACATCGAATAGCTCAAAACCACTTTTTCCTCCTGTTAGAGGAAATAAGGTGAGTTCTTTTCCCTTTTTGTTTCAATTTTTCTAAATTATTGCCAAAAGGTATAAAAAAAGGTAAAAGAAGATTTTTTCAACTAGAGTTAAAAAGTGAGAGGTAGAATAGAAAAGAATTTTTGCAATTAATTTACTTATTAATTATTAATATGAATTTTCAATGATATCGCAGCCTGCAAGTAGTTTACTGAGTCTGGAAGCTGCCGAAGTCCTGGATCGAATGAGAGAAGGAGCGGATAGAATGAAGAATAATACGAATAGTTTCCTAAGTGGCGAATTAGTCGGTTTGGTTCCTGTTAGAATTAGTGTAGCTGCCGAAACTGAGGAAAATTCTCTAAGGATAAGACCAATTCCCAGACATCCACCTCACATGTTGGACGGTGAGTTTATCATCTTGAAAAAATTCCTTTTTAATGTAGAAATTCTCCTTTCCTTCCTAATTCTGTATTTAATAGCAAATGGTTGAAAAATGAAAAAGAAACTTGAAAAAAATAACTAAATACTTTTTTCAATTCAATCATTTTGTTGGGTTTGCATGCATTTGTTTTTCTAATAAACTAAAAAAAATGACAAAAGAATGAATTTGTGATGTGTCTCCAAATAAGTAGGGAGTAAAGAGTGCAGCCGTGATAAGGAGGCAAGTTCCTCCTCGCAAAATCCTGCTGGAGGATGTTCCGTTGTTACCAATCCAATGTCCGTTTCTGTGCCGAATCTTGCTTGTTCAGATGTTAACAACACCTTGGAACCGGCAGCCGCTACTGGCTTGCTGGAAACTTTTGCTGCGATGGCGCGAAGACGGACATTAGGTCAGTTCATGTCTTCTCTGATCGTTCATTTTTAACTCATTAATAATCAAAAAAAAAGGTGGCGGTAAAATAATTTTTTTTTGTTTTTGAATTACTGAACCTTTTTTTCTGGCAAATGAAAATTGTTTCCTGTGTTTTTTTTCAGTTGTTTTATTGTACTGTTAGTGTGAAATTAAAAATACTTGTGTTTCTATATTTTAAAAAAAGAATCTACTGTGATCCCTTGTTATATAAGAATGGAAAAGAAAAAAATTTTTTTTTTTTCAACAATATTATCGAAAATGGTAAAAAAGCCTTTCAATATTTAGAAAATAGTTATTTTGAATTATTGTTCAGGTCCAGCTGGTGGTCAGCACATTGCGCCGAATTCGAATTCTAGTTCAAATCCAAGGGGACCTAATTCCGTCTCTAGTTTGGTTAGATTAGCACTTAGTTCAAATTTTCCTGGTGGACTGTTAAGTACAGCTCAAAGTTATCCAAGTCTCACGAGCAGCGGTCAAGTTGCAGGCAGTGGTGTGACGACAACAACGGGACCAGGTTTAGGACAAGCTTTTACAATGTCCCTCACCAGTACAAGTAGTGATAGTGAACAGGTGAGTTTGACTTTTAATTTTTATCAATTTTATTATTTTTTCTCTCATTATTCAGGAATTTTTAGATATTTTTTTTTCGTTTAGAAAATTAAGAATTTAGAAATTGTTCCGAGAGATTTGAAAATTTCTTAATTGTTTTGTTTTCAATGATGATAATGATGATGATGAAGAAGAAAATGAAAGAAAAAACAATGATTGATTCGCGGTCAAACGTTTTTTTAATGTAATTGGAAAGTTGTGGCTACAGGTTAGTCTTGAGGATTTTTTGGAGTCTTGCGGCGGTGTCGCGGGCTCGAGTGTCAGTGGTGGTCGCACAACTGGTGGACCAACTCTTCTCACCGAATTGGAAGACGATGAGGATCCCATTCTTCCTGAGGAGGACGACGACAATGAGGATAACGATCAGGAAGTATGTTTAATTTACACGAATGAGCTGATTTACTCCTAGTTTCAATTTTTTTCGAATTCTCTGGAGTAAATTGGCTTCTCTTTTCCCTGTAAGAGGTGGTGAATTCAAGGACAAAAATTAAAAATTGAATCTTATAATTTTTTTTTCTTTTGTGATTTGTTTTTCTGTTCGCCTCCTTTTACAGGGTTTTGATAATTAATTCTCGTTTCTTGTATCAGAGCATGCAGTGTATTAATATACACTTGTTGAATTTTGAAGGTATACTTTTTGCAGGACGATGATGAGGAAAATGAGGAGGAGGGCGACGGTGGGGAGGGCGAGTACGAAGAAATGATGGTTAATCGTAATCTTCTCGCAGCATTTTTAGAAGAAGAAACACCACAAAGTACAAAACGACGAGCTTGGGATGATGAATTTGTATTAAAACGACAATTTTCCGCTCTTATTCCGGCCTTTGATCCACGTCCAGGCCGAACAAATATTAATCAGGTTTGTATTTATTTTTTCATTCAATCAATAAAAACAATTTTTTTTTAAATACTTTGAGAGAAAGTCGTTTTAGTCGATTTTAAGAATAAGAAAAGTCATTTTTATGTTAATAAATTTAATTAGTTAACAAATATTTTAATATTAACTATTTTTACATATTAGATAATAAATAATGAATTTTACTAATTCGAAAAAATCGTATTTTATCAATATAAGGCACAAAAATTGTATTTAAAAAAAATAGTAAAAAAAAATCGTAATTTATCAACTCAAAAGTAAATTTTTAAAACTAAATTTTGTTTATTTTATTTTAATTGATAGTAATTTCATTTTTTTTAGAATAAAGGCCTGATTTATTATTTACAAATGATTAGCAAAAATAAAGTAAAATAGTGTAAGGGAAAAGATTTTTAAAGTTTAATTTTTAAATAAAAATATACTTTTAGAATTAAAAAATAAATCAATTAGTCATATTTCTCAAAATAAAAATAACATTTTAATATTAATTTAATAATGAAATAAAATTATAAAAATTTAATTTTTAAGAAAAATATTATTCCTATTAATATTCAAAGTATGATTGAAGAAAGTAGCATTTTATACTAAAATTTGTATATATATTTTTTAAATATGTCAAAAAAAGTTGAAAAAGTCGTATTTTGTCAAAATTAGTCGCAAAAATTTGCATTACATTAAAATTTGTTTAAATTTAAATAGAAATTCGTTAAATGAAAATTTAATTCAATAGACGTTTGGTTAAATAAAAACTTCTTTCACTAAAAATGCATTTAAATAAAAATTTTAATAAACAATTTTTATATTAAAAATGCGATTAAATAAAAACCGAATGATAATTCTGTGAAATATAAATTTATGTATTTAAAAGCTTGTTAAATATTTAGTTTAATAGAAATTAAAAAAAAATTGTATTTTATCAAAATAAGTAGCAAATGGTTGGAAGAAGTAAAAAAAAATTTTTTAAACTATTGTATTTTATCAAAATAAATAGAAAAAATTCGTAAAATCCGAGGTCTGACTGTATTTACATAATTAAACGTGAATTTTAAAAATTTTTCTTTAGACAACTGATTTGGACGTGCCACAACCAGGTAGTGAAACCCAATCGAGTATTCGAGTTGGTGCAACGCAAATGCCAAAATTATCCCTCACATTGAAAGGTCCCGGACTTCCGGGCATTGCGGACGTTGAATTATCCCTTTCGGAGCCAAAGGCCAGTATTTTCCAATCGGTTCAAGAACTGATGCAACTCACCGAACTTGGAAGCAGACAAGAAAAATTGCGAAGAATATGGGAACCAACTTACACGTAAGTTCTCGTGATTAATTTAAAAAAAAAAATGTAAATTAATTTAAAAATTATTTTAATTTTGCGGCTAAATTGAATTTTTTTTCCTTTTCCTTGTAGAATAATTTACAAAGAAGCAAAAGATGATGAATCGTCGGGACGTGCAACGCCAATTGTGACACTTTATTCTCGTAATGCAAATAATCAAACGACAAATCCGTGTACAGTGGAAGATGTTTTACAACTTTTGCGTCACGTTTATGTATTGAGTACAACCAAAGATGAGAAGAAAGATGAGAATTGTGTGTCAAATGAAGACGAGTGTCTTGTTAATCCAGATGATTTTACATCGAAGAAAATAACCAATAAAATAGTTCAACAAATTCAAGATCCATTGGCGCTTGCTGCCGGTGCATTGCCAACATGGTGCGAGGAATTGGCGAGGAGTTGTCCATTTTTATTGCCATTTGAAACGAGACGGCTTTATTTCAGTTGCACGGCATTTGGTGCGTCGCGATCAATTGTTTGGTTGCAGACCCAAAGGGACGCTGTACTTGAGAGACAAAGGGCGCCCGGCCTAAGTCCAAGGCGTGATGACAGTCATGAATTTCGTGTGGGAAGATTGAAACACGAGAGAGTTAGTGTGCCGAGAGGTGATAAATTACTCGACTGGGCAGAGCAGGTTCTCAAGGTGAATATTTCGTTCTTAATCCGTTTAATTTGGAAAGTGTCACTTAAGTTTTTTAATTTTATATAATGTTAAATTGTATTTTAGGTTCACGCGAGTCGAAAGAGTATTTTGGAGGTGGAATTTGTAGGAGAGGAGGGAACGGGTCTGGGTCCGACTTTGGAATTTTTCGCCCTCGTCGCCGCGGAATTGCAGCGGAAGGATTTGGGACTGTGGCTGTGTGATGATGAGGAGTCATGTGATGAGGAAAATCTCTGTCCGTCCGGTGAGCAGATACGACCGCATGGTTATTACGTGACACGTCCCAGTGGTTTATTCCCGGCACCATTGCCACAAGATTCACTCGAATGTCAACGTGCTACGCGATACTTTTGGTTCCTGGGCGTATTCCTAGCTAAGGTCCTCCAGGACAATCGACTAGTCGATCTACCACTCTCGAGGCCATTCCTAAAATTAATGTGCCGTGGCGACATCACCAACAACGTGAATGAAAAAATCGGTCTAACTGGCGTCAATCAAGAGAGTATGTCATCAAGCATGGCGAGTAGTTTTATTTCCGAGGAGGGTGAACAAGACACAGCGACATGTTCAACACTCGAACCAACACCATGGTACAGTGGTATTATCGATATCGACGATCTCGCACACGTTGATCCCGTACGTGGGGAATTTCTCAAGGAAATACAAAATTTAACGTCAAAACGTGAGAGAGCAATTTCCGAGGGACAGTCATCAGAGAGTTATGACGAGAGTTATGAATCGTTTAGAATTACACATTCGTCGGGTACGTCAGTTGCAATCGAGGATCTTGCCCTGACAATGACATATGCGCCGAGCTCGAAAATATTCGAACACGACGTTATGGAATTAAAGGAGAATGGAGCCGATGTGACAATCACTTTGGATAATGCCAAGGAATATATGGAATTAACAGTGAAATATTGTCTCGATCGTGGTATTAGTAAACAAATGGAGGCATTCCGTGCCGGCTTTTCCAAAGTCTTCCCCATGGAGAAATTGCACGCATTCAGTCCCGAGGAAATACGTGCAATGCTCTGTGGTGAACAAAATCCACAATGGACCCGCGAGGATCTTCTTAATTACACGGAACCAAAGTTGGGTTACACGAGGGAAAGGTAAATTCTTGATCATTTTCTATTCTAATATTAAAATTTATTATCCGCACGATTTTAAAGGACAATATTTGTGTGACGTTGCTTTGAAGAAAGGGGAAGCAAACGAATTTGATTTTTATTTATCAAAAGTAGTAGGACGGGTAAAATTTTCTGTTTTTTTTTTTTCTTTGAAGAGTAAAAATAATAATTGAATAATTTTTCGTTACAGTCCCGGTTTCCAGAGATTCGTCAATGTCCTATTGTCTCTGACGGGTGCGGAGAGAAAGGCCTTTTTGCAATTTGCAACCGGATGCTCGGCACTGCCTCCTGGTGGTTTATGCAATTTACATCCTAGACTGACAGTTGTGAGGAAAGTCGACGCAGGATCGGGCGGCTATCCATCCGTAAATACGTGCGTGCATTATTTAAAATTACCGGAATATCCAACTGAAGAAATTTTAAAAGAAAGACTCCTCGCTGCAACGCGAGAAAGAGGTTTTCACTTAAATTAAAAAGAAAAAAAAACAAGAAAATTAAAATTAAAGAAGAAGAAAATGAACTTAGTCATCGAATAGAGACACTAAAAACAAAAAAAAAAACATTTACAAAAAGAAAAAAGAAGGTTTCTTTTTTTTTGCGTTTTAGGAGCGTGACGAAAATGAAACAAGTTTCCGATAGTTCCTGAAATTATTCATATATATATATATATAAATATAGTTAATTTTTTTCACTATGAGAACTATTGAAACATGAATTCTCTTCAGTCGCGAACTCTCATTTTCGAGAGACTTAGTTTTTGCTTTTTTTTTTGTTTTTTTTCTTTTCTTTTCTTTTCTTTTACGTGTTGTGTTTTTTTTTTCGAAATTCCAAAAAGCTTTCCACAGTGCTAACGAGAAAAAAAAGTCTTTGTAATCATTGTTATTTCAAAGATAATGTGATAAACTACATGTGACAAAAAAAAGAAAAAATTACACGATAAGTCTTATAAAAAGGAAAAAAAAATAGACATCGTGATAAAATTTTCATCACCAGTCCTCAAACGGGTTTTTGAAATTTCAAAAAATTTTTATTCTCTTCTAATTTTTTTTTAGGTTTACGCGAATTATTATAAATTAATTAATTATTGTTTCATGTACCATAGGACTTAATTATTATTTCGTTTACTTTTACTTTTGTGTTGTTTTCTCCTTCTTTTCTATGGGGGGGAAAAATAAAAAAAAATTTTGGAACTCGATTTCAAAATTAAAAAAAAAAAAATCCCTTTTCTTGTTTTATGAATCATTCATCAAAAAACATTAAATGTTGGCTTTAAATAAACTATACTCTTAGAATTTATTTTTCACTGACTTGTGTAATTTTAGTGAAATTTTTCCTCTCGATAATAAAATATATTATAAAAATGAAGAAGAAAAAAAATATCCGTATTAACGGATCAAGTTGATATTGTACAATATTTATCTCTCTTTAAGGGAATTCTAGCAAAAAAAAATTGTATTTTAATTAAAAATTTCAGAAATATTTGGCTTTTTTAATGCCATCGTATTTATTCTAAAAAAGAAATTAGAATAATTCCTCTTTTTTCTGAATAAGATTCATGTTTCCTTAGTCTTTTTAAAAAAAAAGCATCATGATTATTATTGGAAACGAAATGATTAATTGTGATTTTGATCGTTTTCGACAAAAAAGAAAAAAAAATACAAAAAAAAAACAACAAAAAAATTAGACGAATTAAGCACTTTGTTTGTACGGTAACATACTTAATGCTCACGCGGTATCTACGACTATAGGCTGAGAGAAAAAAAAAACAAAAAGAAAAAAAAAAACAAGAAAACAATCGTATACCTGTAATTGCATATAGAGGAAAGTTTTAAAGATACATAATATAAATGTGAGAAAATATTAATAACGATGTCGAAATGGAAAAAAAAGATAGTTACTATTACTGTAAAATAAATTATTATTGATTCTTGGGAGAAGAATAAATGATAAAAATACGTTACACAAGTGTGACTTTTATTTTTCCTCTTATATTTTTTTATAATCTAACATTTTATTAAATATTGTAAATATTAGAAAGTAAATATTAAATTAAAAATTAATATTAAATATATTAAAACGTAAATTACATTTTACACCTAGACAATTTTCGAATTTAAAAATATTCATTTGAATTTGAATAAAATTAACTTTTTTTAGAAATTATAAAAAGTTTCAAATAAATGAGAATTGGTAAAAATTAAAAAAAAAAATATTTTTAAGTATAAAGTGTTTATTTAGCTATTGAATCAAATTTAATCTAACTTACTTATTGACGTCAACAATAAATAAATAATTATTGTACAAATAGTTTAATTAACTTTGAGCAAATTTTATCAAATTTATTCATTTCGATAATAGATAAGATATTATATTTATATATATATTAAATAATACCACCAACGGTATTTAAATTAACTTTTCACAATACATATGTTTTGTAAAATTGTACAAATAGTTTAATTTACTTTGAGTAAATTTTATCAAATTTATTCATTTTGATAATAGATAAGATATTGTACCTATTTATATTTGAAAAAAATACAAAAAATACAATACAATACAAGATTTAAAGAAAAAACAGTAAAAAAAATCAAAATGGATCAATTTTTTATAAATTTTATGAGAATTTCAATTTATTTATGTTTTTATTCATCAGTGCATATTAATGCTATCAGCTTTCCCGTAAGTGTCTGTTAATCGCATTAAAAAATTTTTATTTGAATGATTACTTAAAAGAAGATTTTAATATTTTTTAAAAATATAATTTCAATTTCACTGAATTTTCAATCGTTTTAAAGAAATTTTGATTTGTCTGAACAAATATTAAAACTGAGCATTTTGCCTTCAATTTTAAAATTATTTACTCACAATTTCGATTCTCCTAATTTTTTTTACATTATTTAGAAAAAAAAATTATCATTTACTAATTTATGGTCAAAATAAATAGTAAAAAAAGTTGTCTTATCAAGAAAAATGTATCAAAATATTAAAAAAAAGTTTGGTACTTCAAAAACAGCAAATAAGATAAAATATTTTATTTTTCAAAGAATTTTTTATTCTTATTTTATTTATTTTAGATGACTTTATTTTATCCTCAAGATAGTACTTTTGCATTAATGGAACTTAGAAGAAGTCAAATTATCTTGAATAAAGATTTAAATATTCTTGGATATGCAAAAGAAAATAATTCGTCTCTAAATTCCTTGGGCACTATTTTAAAGTGGAACTCAACAAATCATGAATTGTTTGATGTATGTTTATTAATAAATTAATATATTATAATTTTTTTTATTGAAATTTAATCCAGTGAATTTTTTAATTAGTTTTTTTTTTATTGAATTATAGCTTCATTTGAACATACATTTTATTACCTCCGGAAGAGAAATAGGCCAAGTTTTTAAAGTTTGTCAATTATACAGCATAGACACAATTGCAAAACTTGGACAAGAATTGTTTATAAAAATATTCACCAATTATGAAAAGCCATGGTATCAAATATTTTTGGAATCATTTTCAGATTCACATTGCCCTTTATTGAATGTAAGTTAAGATCAGAATACATTTTATTCTTTTTCTTATATTAGAATATTAAAAAGAATTTAATTTTCTGAATTTTAATATATTTAATTTATTATATTTAATTGCCATTTAATATATCCTAATATTTTTTTAATTATTTAATTTTATATTGTATTTTATTTATTTGTAGCAGGATAGTTTTTTAAATCCAGAATACATAAGAATGGAGATAATAAAGCCAAAAGAAATGGAATGTGACAAAAAAATTATTGTAACTTTAAGTATTTTTCGTCGTAAAAAAAATAATAAACGACGATCATTTCAGATAATTGCATTGGCAAAATATAATGGAACAATTAAATGTGCCGATGAAAAACAATCATCTTCATTTTTATTTTATAGAAGAAATGCCTATTTAACGGATGCATTTGTGAATTAAATTTTTGCAAAATTACACGCGATATTTAGTATTGTTAATAAATAATAATTTATTGAACAATTTTGCCAAAATTTGGAAAAAAAATTTAGATTTTCGCTTAAATTAAAAAGAAGAAAGAAAAAAAAATTAATACATAATATAAATGTGAGAAAATATTAATAACGATGTCGAAATGAAATTTGACTACTGTAAAATAAATTATTAATTGGATTCTTGGGAGAAGAATAAATAATAAAAATACGTTACCCAAGAGTGACTTTTATTTTTCTCCTCTCTTATAAATTAATAACTGAGTATTAAAAAATTTAATTTAATAATTGAGTCAATTTTTATAAAAAAATTTAAATAATAATAACTATTTTTTTCTTAAGGATTGGTATAAATTATTTTTTAAACAAAGACAATTTTTCAATTGAATTTGAATAAAATTTACTTTCTATTGTAATTATAAAGAGTTTCAAATGAATTAGAATTGGAAAAAAAATGTTTTAAATTTAAATACTTTTTTTTAACAATAAAGTGTTTATTTTAGCTATTGTTTCAAATTTAATATAATTTAAACATGAACATCAACAATAATTAAACAATAGAGTCAATGGTATTTAAATTAATTTTTCACGATACATATGTTTTGTAAAATTGTACAAATAGTTGAGTTTACTTGGAGCAAATTTTATTAGATTTATTCATTTCGAGAATAGATAAGAAACTTTATTCATATATTAGAAAAATACAAAAAAAGAGATTTAAAGAAAAATCAAGTGAAAAAAGTCAAAATGATCAAATTTTTTACAAATTTTGTGAGAATTTCAATTTATTTATGTTTCTATTCATCAGTGCATATTAATGCTATCAGCTTTCCTGTAAGTTTTTTTCTTTCTGAAATAATTTTCGAATTATTCGAGATATTTTTTTGATAAAAATTTCATTATTTACTAATACAGTAGAAGATCTAAAAAAAGAAATATTTTGAAAAGATGTTTTTTCAATATTGAAGAAGAGAATTTTTTAAGTTAAAAAAAAGTATTTTCAAAATTTTTAAATCTTTTTTTCAAATATAATTTCAATTTCACTGGAATTTTCAATTGTTTTAGAGAAATATTAATTTTGCTGCTGAACGAATATTTAACTTGAGAATTTAATTTAATATTAAAATTTAATTTTTAATTATTTACTCAAAATTTCGATTCTCCTAATTTTTTTTACATCATTTAAAAAAAAATTATCATTTACTAGTTTTTAGTCAAAATAAATAGTAAACAAGTTGCTTTGTCCAAAAATGAGTTTATGGTACTTCGAAAACTGCAAAAATAAGAAAATAAAAATATTTTATTATTCAAAGAATTTTTTTTCCTGAAATTCTTATTATATTATTTTATTTATTTTAGATGAATTTAATTTATCCCGAAAATAGTACTTTTGGATTAATTGAACTTAGACGAAATCAGATTTACTTGAATGAAGATGTAAATATTCTTGAACATGCAAAAGAAAATAATCCGACTCTAAATTCCACGGATACTATTTTAAAATGGAATTCAAAAAATGACGAATTGTTAGAGGTACGTCTGTTTATTTAATAATAAATTAATGATAATTTTTTCCCCATTGAAATTTATTCCTGTCGATTTCTTATTGAATTATAGGTTCACTTAAACATACATTTTATTAATTCCGAAAGAGAAATAGACCAAGTTTTTAAAATTTGTCGATTCTATAGTATAAACACAATTTCGAATCTTGGACAAGAATTGTTTATTAAAATATTCGCCAATTATGAAAGGCCATGGTATCGAATACTTTGGGAAGTATTTAGAAATTCACGTTGTCCTTTACTGAATGTAAGTTAAAATCAGTATTTTATTATTTTCCTTAAATTAGATTAAAAAAAATTTAATTTTTTAAAAATTATTTTTTTATATTTTTGTATTTTTTATTATTATTTTTTTAATTATTTAATTTTATATTGTATTTTATTTATTTTCAGCACGATACTTTTTTAAATCCGGAGCACATAAGACTGGAAATATTAATTCCCGAAAGAATGGATTGTGACAAAAAAATTAATGTAACTTTAAATATTTTTCGTCGTGACAATAATGAACATCGATTAATTCCGATAATTGCATCTGCCAAATATAACGGAACAGTGAAATGTGCTGATAAAAAACAATCATCTTCATTTTTATTTTATAGAAGAAATGCCTATTTAACGGATTCATTTGTAAATTAAATTAATTTTTAGTTAATTTAGTTGTTTAATAATTTATGGAACCATTTTGCCAATAAGTGGAATAAAATGACTGTTTTAAAAAATATTGTCATTTAACACATTTTTATTGTAATTGATTTCAATAATGCAACAATAGATACATACCTACTGAATTAAATTTTTACAACTTTGATATTGTCGGTGATTCTTTCACAGATTCTGGACCATCTAGTCACTTTTGCAAAACTTCATTTGCCTCAGAGCGTTCCTCCTGCAATTCTTTTGATGTCGCGTCAAGTTTCCCTTTGGCAAAGTCATTAATCGCCAAATTCTGTAATAGAGAAAAAAATTAATAAAGAAAAATATTATATAAATAACTATAACAATTATAATTATTCAATAAAAAAAAAAATAATAATAATAATAATAATAATAATAATAATAATAAATTATTATATATATTTATAAAGAAAATGGCTGATTGGATATTATTTTTTTCGAATTCGTTGTGTTAATTTACCTGTACTATTTTAAATTGTTTATTTTGAATAGTGACAGGGAAGGAGAAGACAATGTCCTTTGGAATTCCATAACTTCCATCTGAAACAACTCCCATGCTGACCCATTGTCCAGGTTTTGTTCCCAACCACCAATCTCTCATGTGATCACCCGCCGCTTTAGCCGCCGACATTGCTGATGACATTTTTCTAGCCGCTATAACGGCCGCTCCACGTTTTTGAATTGTTTCCAAGAAATTTCCATTTAACCAATCATTATCATTCACTGCCTCCACAACTGATTTTGTACCTGAGACTGTTGCATGCGCTGCATCTGGATATTGAGTTGAACTGTGATTTCCCCAAATTATCACATTCTGCACTTTATCGACCTATATTTTTTGTTTTTTTTTTTTTAAATAATAGAAAATAATAAATATTAGAAAATTGACCAACAAATAATTAGAATATTAAAATAAAAAAAAATGTATTGATTGGCAAAAAAAAATGGAATATTTAGTAAGCACCTGAACACCGAGACGTGCGGCTAATGCAGCTTGTGCACGATTTTGATCCAATCTTGTCATGGCGGTAAAATTTTCCTTTGGAATTGATGGCGCATAATGAGAGCAAATTAATGCATTTGTATTTGCTGGATTACCAACGACTAAAACTTTCACGTCTTTTCGCGCAAATTTATCGATTGCCTCGCCTTGAACTTTGAATATTTTCACATTTGCTGATAAAAGATCTTTTCGTTCCATTCCCTGTTTACGGGGCATTGCACCAACTAAAAATGCAGCCGCAGCATCCTTGAAAGCATCCGCTGGCTCAGCCGTTGGTAGAACGTCTTTGCAGAAAAAAAAAGAAAAATTAAAACGATATTTTAACAATTATCCGAATTTTTTTATTTTATTCGATTCTATTTTTCAGTGTTGTGAAAATAAAATACTACCTCTCAGTAGTGGAAGTGCCAAATCCTCTAATTCCATGACAACACCCTTTAAAACTTCCATCATTGGAGGAATGTCCAGTAAACGTAAATTAATCGGTTGATTTGGCCCAAATACGGTACCAGCAGCCAATTGATACAGCAAAGAATAAGCAATTTGACCGGCTGCTCCAGTGACAACGACATTTATTGGTTCCGCCTGTTTTTTTTTTTTTAACGGAAAACAAAATTTTTTGTTAGAAAATATTCTAAAAAATATTAATAATACACGTCTCATTGGCTTAATAAATAAATAAATATTCAATTTTCCCAACAGGACTCGTTGGCTTAATAAATAAGTAAATAAATAAATATTCAATTTTACCAAATTGTCGAAAAATAATTTTACAAAGTAAAAAAAATAACTATCGAAAAATACAGAAGAATTATTAGTAATAATAATTAAAAATTATCGAAACTGTAAAATATAAGAAATAAATTTACATTACAAATAAACTTCAATTGTTCCTTCAAACCCACGTTTTCAGTTCTCCAGAGAGAAAACTATTAAATAAAAGTGATATAATTAAGAAAAAGTTAATGAATAATAAAAGAAAAAGAATTTCACTGTATTTTTCGATGTATTTCTAAGATATATGTTATTTCACAAGCAAACCAAGACATTACGGAAAAAATCAACAATTAGAACAAGGTTATTTATTACATTCTCACATGTTAACTATAAAAAACAAAAAAGAATCTAAAAAACAAGTAGATAATTGTTCCGAAAATTCCTAAAATTAAAAAAAATATTTTTTTTCGTAACTCACCATTTTAAAATATTCTTTTTTCTTGGCCTTCGGGGTGAAAACTTGAAAGAGATTTAAGTTCTAAAGGTCAAATAGATTGTGCTCGTAATGACGATGGAGCAATTGTGACGTTTTCAGACTGGAAAATAGTCTTCAAAAGACCACATCATCTGGAGGTTAATCTTTACACACAATATAGACCAATGAAAAACACTTATTAAAAGTCACGAGTTCTTTGAATTTTGTAATTTAATATTACCAATCAGTTCAAAAATCGTCTAATTTCCCTAAATTTTAATTTCCAAATTTTTTCTATAATTGCGTACACGAAATTTGATGGATATAAGAAATCCATCCCTCGGGAAAATCAATATTTTCTCTTCTCCAGGTCATGATTTCCCCTCCAGAAACTTTCTCCTGGATTTGCCAGTATTTATGGGACCAATTTTTCCGCAAAAGTGATAAATTAAAGATGATCATTTTTTCTTTCGCAAATCCTTACTAATATAGGCAATTTAATTGACCTACAATTTTAACAATTAATAAAATGCTCGGAATTTAAAGATTCGGTTGGCGACTTTCCAAATTGTTGGGATTTCTAACCTATATTTATCGCCCGCCA
Source organism: Leptopilina clavipes (assembly GCA_001855655.1). Taxonomy (NCBI): domain Eukaryota; kingdom Metazoa; phylum Arthropoda; class Insecta; order Hymenoptera; family Figitidae; genus Leptopilina; species Leptopilina clavipes. The sequence goes on along the minus strand of JUFY01025814.1, from coordinate 23,872 downwards.
ATCAGAACACAGCATTTGATCGGCAAACTGTTAAAAAATATTTTTTATTCTACTTGACTTTTTGTTTTGGAAAAAATACAAATTTATGAAATAATCAGTTCTTCTGTAACTGTAAAAAATTTCCCCTTTTGTTTTTTTTTTGAAAATTTCCAAATTCGATTAAATTCGAAATAGGACAATTCAAATAATTCAAATTATGGTAATTGGTGGAAAATTCAAAATGGCCGACAGGTTATTATTGGATGTGTTTGGGAACGCGCACGACGAAACAGTTAAGACGCGGCGGACCCCACTGTGCGTGAGAGTGTTTGTGAGTTTACGATATATTTTTTTTTTGTTGACATTTGTCAAAAAATAAGGGCAATATTATCGATGAAAATGAGACACCGAAAAGCAGAGGATTAACGTGAATAATTAAGTGTTTAGAAAAGTAAGTGATTCTTGTTAGAAAATCCATTATTTTCTTTCATCTTGGTGAAACCGCCAAAAATTTTAGGGAGTGACGCCATCTTAAGTGCTGTTGACAACAAGTTTTTTGACATAAACATATTGATGTTTAGAAATAGAATTATTCAAATTAAATGTTGTTTATTTGAAAAATAAACACTATGTACACAGTGAAATGTTTTCCCTCTTTTTCTAAATGAATTTTGTCCCCTTTTTGTTTTTTAAATGTCGTCATTGTTTTGTGTTTTTGTTTTCTTCCTGAAAAAAAATTCCCCTAAAAAATGTTTTTGTCACATCTTTATAAACATTTTTCTATTCAATTTAATCAACGAATGCAAATGCTAAAATTGAATTATTTTGCTGCAGAGTTTTAGAAAAGAAGAAAAATGTTTTACGCACACTTTGTCCTGGCCAAAAAGGGCCCATTGGCCCGAATTTGGCTCGCTGCACATTGGGACAAAAAATTGACCAAGGCCCACGTTTTTGAGACGAATATTGAAAAATCTGTTGACGGAATTCTTCAGCCGAAGGTAAATATTACTCTTAGTATTTTTCTTTTTATTACCGTTAAGAGTAAACTTTTTTTTCCCTTTGTTTTTAGAAATATTTTTTTATATTCTTGTTTTATTTTTGGGATGCATTCATGAAAAATATTTCTAGAGGAGATATTAAGGAGATATTTTTTATTTTTCAACAGGTAAAAATGGCACTTCGAACATCTGGTCACCTGTTACTTGGAGTGGTGCGAATTTATTCGAGAAAGGCAAAATATTTATTGGCCGATTGTAATGAAGCGTTTGTCAAAATAAAAATGGCATTTAGACCCGGAATGGTCGATTTACCGGAGGAACATCGTGAAGCTGCTGTCAATGCAATCACACTTCCGGAAGTTTTCCACGATTTCGATACTCCAATGCCTGAACTAAAGTAAACCTTTTTAATTTACCTTTCTTAATTCAAACAGGAATCTCAGTTTCCCAACTATTTATGTACTTATTTAAAATTTTGTCACCTACTTCACCTATTTTGATAATTTGTTACCTTTTTCACGATTCGATTAATTTTTCCATGTAATATATTTCAAAAATAGTTGAATTTACAATGTAAATAACATAAGAAAGTTCAGGAATGTTGAAAAAAATTCATTAGCTTAAGAAAACATTTTTTTTAAACATTTCTGAGTTTAAATTCATATAAGGAAGAAAAATTATAGATTTTTACTTTTTTTTGGTTTTATAAATGATTCAATTGATCCAAGCTTCAATTTATCAAAAAATTTTTGTCTACCAAAAAATGTTCATTGTAGAAATTTCAATGAATCTTAATTTAAATCACCTGAAGTATTTCTTGATTTAGATTTTAGTGAACGAAATATGAATTCATTGTAATTCTAATTAATCTCCACTTCGATTAATCAAAGATTCAATTTATCCAAATTTGCAAGCAGAGGTAATAAATAATTTTTTTTTTAAAGGGACGTGGACATTGAGGCTCAATTCAGTTTGAATCAATCGAGAGCCGAGGAAATTACAATGAGAGAGGATTATGGTAGTCTCTCGTTAGGCACTCACGATCAAGGATTTGGTGATATGAGTTTTGACGCAGAACCACCGGAATTACTTCGTCATGCTGCGAGTATGGAGCCCACGCTTGATCAGGTAATTTACTAATTGAATTATTACAAGTTATTAATTTTATGATGGATGGTAAATTTTTTTTAAACTAGTAAATAGTTTTTTTAGATATGGTAAATTTATGGTGGATGGTAAATTTGGCATTTATAATTTTCAGGGGCACATGTTGTTCAGTGAACCCGGAATGGAACCGAGCTTAGAGCAAAAGGAGAAGGAACCAGTCGCTGGAACATCGGCAACAGCGCAGCCAATGGATATTGACACGCCGATTCGAGACGATGGATTCGGTGGTCATTTAGGCCAGGATATAATTTGTAAGATATTTAATTTTTCTCAATGCCTCCGGTTTGAAAATTTTGTTTTATTAATGTCTGTATTCTATTCCAGCTGGTGGACTATTTGAAGGAGGTCTGTTCGACGAAGCACCGATGGGAGAAGTACCTGTACCTGAAGTTAGTTCAATTACGGATCAACAGGAAGCTGTGTCTGCTGCAGCGGTGACTGCAGCGTCGATTCATGACGATTCTGATGATGACGACATGGGCGATCACTTTGGCGGTGGAGCGCCTTCTCCAATGGGCGGAATGAGGTAATTGAGAATTATATTTTTTTGCCATGTTTTCAATTACATTTTTCTAAAAAACAATTTAATGAAAAGCAGTAGTGACGGTTCGAGAGCAGCGACTCCAGCAATCGCAAGTGACGATCTCACTGATAGGGCGAGTGTCGCCAGTCGTCGATTTACTCCCGCACCGCCTTCAATTGCTGAAGATCATGCAATGGATTCCATAGAGGATATTCCACCACCTGTACAAGAACAAACAACGTTACTTCATGACGAGGAGGAAAGTTTCGCTCTTGCCCCAGTCGACGCCTCTGCACTCAAGGGTGAATTTTACCATCTTTTACCAAATCAATTTTTCTGTTTAAATTAATTGAATTAATTTAATAATTACTTTGGAAATTAATTACTATAATTACTTTTGCAGGCTTCACGAAAGCGAAACGCAAGCGCAAGTTGATTGTCGACGAAGTGAAAAATATCTCCGGTGAGGAAATGAAGGCACAACTTTCGGATACGAGTGATATTGTGACAACGTTGGACCTGGCGCCACCGACAAAGAGATTAATGCACTGGAAGGAAACCGGAGGTGTTGAAAAATTGTTCGCCCTCCCAGGAAGGCCGATACCTGCCCGAGTATTGTTCAAGGTTCGTCGATTAACGAAATTAGCCAATTCTTATTTTTTTTACGCTCTAATAATTGATTCTTGATTCTAGAATTACCAGAGACATTTGACAAGTAAATCGTACGATCATGAGGACTTTGGAAGAATTGGTGGCGAGGAGGATGCAATGCCTTTGGAACAAATGAGAGAGGCTGGTGAACCGGAAGCACCATTCGAACAGAGCTTCTTGGGAAGACGATCGGGTCGCAAGCGCAAGGCTCCAGCCGATGAGGAGGTTCGACAGTCGGAGGACTTTGGACAGTTGTCGATAGGAGCTGAACCCGTGGACGGACCAAGTTTGATACCACAAACGCCAATGCCCGCCGAAATTTCATTACCCCAGGAGCCTTCGATTCCCGATATTTCCGGAATGATGGCGTCCGTGGAGCCCTCGGAGATTATGGAACCAGTGCCGGAAGTACCCAGTATGGATATTCCGCAAATACCACCCAGTGACGTTAGTTCGCTACTTGGAACGAATGAGGAACCACCACAACCCGAGGAACAATTACAACCACCATCGCAAACGCCAATTCATCCAGGACCAAGTATTGATCATTTGCCCCAAATTCCCGAGCCAATTCCAAATCAAATGCAGGAACTGGAACAATTACAGGACATGTCTCATTTACCCCAAATGGAGAACATGGGATACGATCAGGTTTGTAATGAGAAAAATTTCCAATTTTAAATTTGGAATTGAAATTTGAAATTTTATTCATTTCGAACTTATCTTGACAGACACAGCCTCAAGTTTCTTATATGGGATTCGACGAACATCATCCTCCGGCGCACACACCTGGTGCCATTTCCGAAAGAGGTGGGCCAGCTTCACCTTGGAATCAGGACGATTACGAATTTCCACCTTCTGTTGGACCGGTAATTTTTCTCTCCTTTTTCAGAACTTTAAAGAACATTTTTCTGAAATTCGAATCTAGACATTAATAACTGACGTGTATTTTCTTTATTTTTCAGCAAGAGGAACAGCAAGTGGACGAAACGTATGAACAATTTGAGGAACGTGTTCTCAATAAGAGAGCAGCGCATATGTATAATGTAATAAAAAGTAAATTGGACACCAAAGACAGATTAACACTCGCTGAAATGGCATATAAAAATAATCGAAAACAGGTAAAATTTATTCATTGCTTTTTTCTAAAATCATGCCATTTTTTGAAAGAATTCGGTACTGAAAGGATTAAAAATAATTTCTATTTTTTCCATTCTAATAAAATTAAAAAAAAATCTTTCCTTTTTTACAGGCTGCACAGAAATTCTACACACTTTTAGTCCTAAAGAAATTTCAAGTGTTGGAACTAGCACAAGAATATTCTTATGCGGATATTGTTGTAACCAAAGGACCCAAGTTTGAGAATCCAGCGCTTTAAAAAAGAGAAGTAAAAAAAAAAAACAGAAATCTTTATTTTTTATCGGAAAAAGAAAAACCAAACTTATCGCGAAAATAGAAATGGAACCTATGCATATTTACTTATTATTATTAATTATTATTTTATTAAATCTTAAGCACCGACGGGGATTTAATCACGTCACAACTAATATTTCCGTATTCATAATATAATTTTTTTTTTTTTTTTTTGAAAAAATCCCTTCTCGGAGATATATATATATTTTTTTGTTTTTTTTTTCTCCATAAAATATCTGTGAAATTAGGCAAAAAAAAAGGGGGGCAGGAGTGGTATTTTTTTCAAAAAGAAAAAAAATAATAATAATACAAAAATATTAGCCGTCACTTTGGTTGTATTTTGTTTATTTGTTTTTACTGGTAAAGAAGAACCGTCATAAATGTGTCAAGGGAGAAAAATGTTTTTCTCAAAACTAAATTATTTAGAATGTTATTATTATTATTATCAATAGTAGATCTTGAATATTTATTTCGCAGTTCCGGCGAGGATCTCATATTGACGATATTTCATCGGGATTTCACTTTAAAAAAATTAAACGTATCTCGATTAAAATTTTTTTAGCTTTAATAAAATTAACGTTTGGTAAAATTTGAATCTTTACTGGTAAGAATTTAATGATAATTTTTTCAAAATTTGTGATTTAAATTTTCACTTCTCTTTGGAAATAACTTTCATTCTGGAAAGAAAAAAACGACCATTTTAAATAAAAAAAAAGAAAAAGAAAAAGAAAAAAAAATGATGAAATTAGAGTCAATTTAGCGATGAGAGAAATAGAGAGATACGTCTAATTTTATTTACTTTGTACGGAATTTACAAAATGAATTCCTATCGAAGATGCCTTTGGATTTATACACATAATATAAATATATTAAGAATTAACAAAATATATTGAATATATATCACTTCTATTATACGCGATTTTTCTCTATTGAAAATTTTTTTCGTTTACGTGTTCATATAAATATATTTTTTTTTTCATCTGTTCCTATGGGGAGAATTTTCAAATTTTCAACTTCTTTTTGACTACAAGTTTTACTTCACAACTTTTTCTTTTAATAATATTGTATGTATATTTCAAGTTACGAGAAATTTAGTTGAAATTTAATCGGAGTTTAATTTTTAGTCGACACAAATACAGAGGGAAAAAATGGTGAAAATTTTCCTCATAAAAAAAAGATTATTTTTTCTATATTCGATGATTAGTTTATTAAAAAGTTTAATAAAAATGGGGGAAAAAAATTTAATAAAAAAATTAAATATTTTAGAGTTTTAACGAATTGTTTACGATTTTTTTTTTAATTTGTATGTCATTAATGTCATTTTTTGTAGAATTTAAAAACTTATGTAAAAAAAAAAAAACGAATTTAATCTATTGGTGGATGTTTGGAAGTGATACGTATTCTATTCTCTAGTAAAAAAACTCTTTAGTGATAGATACACGATTCATAGTTTGTATAAAATATTACGTTGCATAGAGGCATACTTTATTGGTATTGAGAACTATAATGACTATGCTTGAAGTTTCATATGTATCTAATAGTTTTGTTATAGAAGATAATTTTTAAAAAATCATTAATTGTAATATATTATGGAAACATATCGATAAAATCACAAAAAACAAAAACCATGAGTAAATTTTTCTTTCAAAAACCCATTTCCAAACACAATTTTTTTTTTAAATTATTTTAAAAAATTAGACACATTTACTTATTTAGAATAGAAAGCTTTAATTGCGGATTAATACATTTTTTCTTCTTCTTCTTATCCTCAAAAAAAGCAGAAAATCGAGTGTGCGGTGATTAAATTGTTTGAAGATGAGTATAAATTATGTATTAAGTGTCAATTACTCGTGACATTTACGCGATTCATAAAAAATATTAACTATTTTCGAAATAACGAATGGAATATTAAAAAAAGAAAATAGAGAAAAATTAATCCTCCAATTCTCCAGCGGCCATTGCATCTTGATAGGATTTATCCTTTGAACGATCCGGATCGAGTTTGATCATATCGTCAATTCTGAGAATTGTAATTGCCGCCTCAGTGGCAAATTTGAGGGATTTTATTTTTGATATTGCCGGCTCGAATACACCTGCTTTTTTATTATCCCTCACGGTACCTTCCACTAAATCGAGTCCAATCCTGAAAAATTTTCCTCAAGTTAGTAAATTAAATTCAGGTGAAAGTGAAAATTAATTACTGATGTAATAGTTTTTTCTTATAACCATTTAAGATGAGCGTGATCGACTTTTGTTTGACTTGAATTGTGATATGCTCGTAATTTAGCGACAAGATCAGTTGCGTCCTGTGCTGCGTTCACTGACAATGTTTTTGGAATAACGAGCAAAGAACGTGCGAATTCAGCAATCGCGAGTTGTTCCCTTGAACTCTGAAATAAAAATCGTAACAAATAAAATATGTATTTTTAGTTTAAGGGGAATTTTTTTTTTAAATAAATAAATTACCAGTGAAGTGGCAAAGTTTTCCAAGTAAATTGAAAGAGCCGCTTCGACGCAACCGCCTCCTGCGACAACATTCTTACTTTCCATGACACGTTTAACAACGCACAATGCATCGTGAACGGATCTTTCCATTTCATCGCAATAGAAATCATTTGGTCCTCGCAAAATAATCGAAGCCGCTGTTCTTGCTTTCGGTCTAAAATTTAATTTTTTCCGATAATATTTGAATTATTGATAAAGTAGATTTTGGAGAAAATGGAATTTTCGCAATTACCCTTTAATGAGAATGAGTTCATCGTCGCAAACCAATTCCTGAACGACTTCGGCAGCTTCGCCGAGGAAACTCGCATCGAATGTCTCCTCGCCATCCATATTTGTCAATGATGTTAAAAATTGAGCGCCAGTTGCTTTTGCAATTCGCTTCATGTCGGATTTCTTGCAACGTCGCACTGCCATTGCTCCAGCTTCCACGAAATACTGTAAGAAAATTCCAATTAAAATTTACATTCTCATCAATAATAAAAAAGTATTTTTAATAGAAACGAGTAATTTTTGTCTTCCTAGGGTTAAAATAATTTTTTTTTAACCTTAAGGCAGAGATCGTCAATTCCACCGCTCAAGAGAACAACATTTGCGCCGGCATTTATGATTTTTTGAACTCGCTCCTTGGTGATGTCGAGTTCGCGTTGACGAACAGCCTCCAATTTTTCTGGTTCAGTGATAAGAACCTCAACGCCCATTTTCATTTTAGCTTTCATAAAACCAAAGTCCAAGCAGGCAATTTTTGCATTCACAACTTTCTTCGGCATTGCTTGTGAAGCGACTGTACAATTTAGCGCGTAACCATTAACAAAAAGTGATTCGCGAACACTTTTACCATGCGCCTTCAATACATTTACGGCCTTTATCGGATAAATATGTCCACCTTTGCCGTCATTAATTTTCACCGCATTTGCAGCATCCACAACCATATTGCCAAAAAAGTTGGCATCACTATTTTTTTTTTAACAAGTCAAGGACAAAAATACAAACAAGTATTTTTTATTATTTTTTTCCAATCAAAAATTTTGATTGAAGAAAAAAATTAGTAACATAAATAAAACAGTTGAAAAAAAAGGATACGCTCCGATGATTTTGCTGGACATGGAAGTTTTTGCAACATTTACGAGACAATCTCTGCCAAGCTCGTCAGAATTAATGGTCAAATGTTCCATAATGTATTTACACGCTTCTCTGAAAAAGAAAAGGAAAATTGAAAATAAAATTGCTTATTAAATTATATAATAATTTAATTAAATTATATAATAATTTAATTAAATTATTATAATTTATTTACTATTTATTAATTTATTATATATTATAAAATTTATTATTTATTACATAATTAAATTATTAAACATTAAATTTTTCACATTGGAAATATGAAAAAATGTTTTTTTGGAATTTCGAAGACAAAAATTAATAACTTACTTGCAAGCTAGTCTGTAACCGCTGATAACAGAAGTGGGATGAATTTTTTGTTTCACGAGCTCGTCAGCATTTTTCAACAATTCAGCTGCAATAATTACCTGTGAAACAAATTTGCACAAAATGATTTATAATTTTAATTAAAACAATTATTTTTATTATTTTAGGGATCACGGGTTATTAACTTTTTCACCTATTTAAAATTTTGTCACTTAATCCATCTATTCAACTTTTAATCAATCATAATTTTTATTGGTCAAAACAAATTTATTAATACACAATCGATTTTAAATCTGTCTATCTAAAGATTAATCGATTCAAATGTCAAATTATCCAAATTTTGAAACTATTTAAGCTTCAATTATTGATAAAAAAATTTTTATTATGTAGATACATGTTAGTTACTTTGCACTTTAATTTTTTTTATGTAACATTTTTGGAAAATAATTCACCTTTTCACACCAAGTTGAAGTCCACAGCGTTTATTATCATCGATTCATAAAAAAATGAATATTTTTTAAGCCATAAAATAATATTTATTGTGTAGAAATTTTTTTTTAAATTGTTGATTAAAAAAAAAAAAATTGCAAAATAGATAAAAATGTAAAATAAATTTTAATAGAAAAATTTTTTTCTTTTAAACAGTTGATCATAGACGTTGTGGACTTCAACTATTTTAAAGAAAAAAAGTATTGTGATCCCTGTATTTATCATATTGAAATTAAAATACTTACGACGGATGTTGTACCGTCTCCAACTTCCTCGTCTTGAAGTTGAGCTAATTCAACTAAAACACGAGCAGCCGGATGTTCGACATCTAGAAGACGTAAAATTGTTGCTCCGTCATTTGTCACGGTAACGTCCTTTAATTTATAAATTTACAACATTAAATTTAACAAAATAGTACAGTAAAATATAATATATATGTCAATTTCATGACATTAAATAAAATATTAATCAAATCAACCAATAATTAATAAAATTAATTTCTCAAATTAATTTACTTACACCAATATCGTCGACCATCATTTTGTCGAGTCCTACGGGTCCTAAGGAACTCTTGACAATGTTGGAAATTGCTGAACATGCCATGACTATGTTATAAAAAAAATATTTAATTATTACCGGATAAATAATCTAAAATAACATTTATTGTGGTATAACGCCTAAAAATTCACATGCACAGGAAATTGTTTATAGAAAATAAAATTTTAATTTTGTTTTCTACTAAATCGTGAAATTTTTTTGACTAAAATAATATAAAGGGAATAATATAACAATATTATAGTTAATAATTAATAAAAAGGGGAATTGAAAATTAAAATTTAGGAAGATTTGGAGACATCAAGAAAGAGGTTATGATTTCTTACCATTTTGAGTTCTGACCGGAGCTCCGGATTGTCGAACACCTCCAACTACCAAAGGACTCGCAATTGTTGACATATTGATTTAGAATTGCTTATTACACTTAATAATTACGTTTTAATTAAAAGAAAAACGTTTAAATTGAAAATAGCCGTAGAGAGCCGCGTGTATAACGAAACAGTCACAAAAGCCTCTGAAATAATAACAATTGAAGATCACGCCTTGAGCATTATTCCATCTCTAAACTGTCCTCTGATTGGTTCTTTTTATCAACAACTGAAATTCCATTTGTTCCCCTACTGGACATACTTAAAGCCCGCCAATTACTTACCTTCTTTCAAAATTCCAAGTGGAATTTGTTTTTTGCAAAAGATTTTCCGGAAAAATTATATTTTGCAATAATATATTATTTAAAAAAATGGACCTCAATCGTATTGACAAAAATATTAATTAAATATTTATACAATTTAAAATTATTTCTATTTTTAATTTATCTCCCGCAGTGACAATTCGAATCGAAAGTGAGTCAATTCCTCGTTTTGTGACCATATTTGGTCAAGGTTGTGGTATTTTTATCAAAAAAGAAACTTTCTTTTTTTTAATGAACTATAATTCTCCAGTTGAATAAAATTTCCAATTGTAATAAATTTAATAATTCGAATATAATGTGATTTTTACAAAAATTCATATTAAATTGTTTATATTATTTACAAAGAATAAAATTAATTTTCTTACAAATAAAAATTCTCACACTTTATCATCAAATTTATATTCCAGAAAACCAAATAATTTACTTCTGCCTTCTTTCTGTTCCTTATTTGAAATTATGCGGAAGATATTGTAGTATTTCAAAATATTTTCTAGAAAAAAAGAAAAAAGTAAAAATTTTTCATTAATTACTACATTATTATTTAGAAATTAAATTTATGGTTAATGTATGATTTATGAAATCGTACCTACGACTTTTTCATCTAAATGATACTGAGAGGCAATATTAGCAGCGGTATATATTTTCTTATCCTGCGCATGATTTGAAAGAAAAGTTTGTAAATGCTGTAAAGAAAATTTTCCTTCCTTTACATTATCAGCGTAATAATAATTAAAGTCTTCGTATTCAAATGTTCTTCTAGACGTTGGTAATGGTTTTAGTGGATCATTTTTAATGCTCGAATCCGACTAAAACAAGATTACTTCAATATTTAATCTTAAAATATGTAAGAGCAAAATTTATAATATTATTGTAGAAAAAGAGATTTTTTAGATTTTAAAAAAAATACAGACCTTTGCAACTGGATCTTTCGAAGTTACATAAACCTCTTTTAAATGTTTATCCAATTTTTTATCTTTTACTTTTTGTTTCTCCATAAATCCCGGATCAACTGAAAATTCACAGAAAATGTCATTTTTATTTATCAATAATTATTTTTGATATTTCAATTATAATTACTTTTTATGCTATTTACATTGTTTCGCTACTTCGATCTGCCTTAATGTCGACTCATATTGAGGAGCAGCAATTGGTTTTTCCTTGGAAATAAATTTGTGTGCTCGTTGTTCAACATTAATATTTCGAATTGGCCTCGTTGCATGTGAAAAAACTTTTCTTATTGTGTTACCCATTTTTTTAATTCACTGGTTAATAAGTATTTTACCTGCTGAAAAAATTAATAATTTACTTTATTTTCCATAGATAAATATTTTTAGAAATGCATATATTTATGCATAATTAAAAACTACTTACACATATTATTTTATGAATAAGTTAAAATCCATCATCGATTGTTTCTCTTTGACAAATTTAGAAATAGTTTTTCTAACATAAAAAACAAATAATGGAATAAAAATCAATGTTTAGATAGAATACAAAATTACGTTCTTTAATAAACAATTTGAAATGAAAAGTTAATTAATTTACTATATAGTATTATGTAAAAAGGGTTAAAAGTGAAACGTGACTGTTTATAGGTTAAGTACGAATAATATATACATATATATCAGATATATACTCACACGTTGAAAGATTCCACATGACCTCTGAGAAAACTTCTTCCTCCCGGAATAAAAAAAAACAACCGCATGCGTTTTAAACTCCTTGATATAAAAAATCCTAAATGGAATGTCGGGTTCCTAAATCCACTTTATTCAGACCAAATGCAAATGCACTTTTCTGCAAGTGAATGCAATTTTCCATTTTCATGAAAATGCATTCCAGAGTGACCGATAAAACAGAGTCGTGTCATGGAAAACTGTCGATAAAATCAATAGTGACATTAACAGTATTTAAATGCCAATTTTCAAAATCAATTTTATCCTTTCGCAAATACTGTTCAAAGTTCTCTAAATAATTGAAAATATTCCCAAATGTCTCAGGAATCGTTTTCTGTGTTTGAATTAAAAATTTTAAATGAAATTACAATAGTAAAATTCATACAAATTAAAAGTCATTGGACCATTTAAATTTCCCGCTATTTTTCATCTTTGAGATTTAACAAAATATTTTCGTTTTTCATCAAATTTGGACAGCAATAAATAATGAAAAATCAATAATTTACTGAATTACAGTGATTTTTAATGTAATTGAAAGAATTTTGTGAAATTCGACACTTTGCAATTCGGTGGGGACCGTAAATTACGAAAAAGAGTGTCAAGTCGGCACTTCAAAATGGCTGCCAGTTACTTAGTAATTTACGGCTGTATCTTTCTTTGTTGTCGCTCGTGCAATCGTGACCGGGAATCTGCAATTGGATTATTTGAAATAATCGGAAAATAGTGATTTTATCATTTAGTGAAGATTTCTTTGGTGAAAGTGTGAACTTGATAAATAAGTGAGAAGGGAATATGCTCGCTATCCATACACTGGCATCACCGTTGCTTTCTTGGATCAAGAAATTCCTGGACGGAAAGTCCAGCTGCACCCCCAAGAATTTATTGGATTATCATAGTTTATAATTGTTGATGGGCGAAAAGTCATTTTACACATCTGCCTCGTATCAAGGTTAGAATTTTGGTCTGTTGCCTCTACGAGAATCTGCACAAGGTTGCAGAAAAAGTGTCTCAAATTTTGTGTGTGTGCTCAAAAAAGCTGTTGTTTTTCCCATCATTTTTTTTTTAATGTAAAATTCATTTGGGAAAACAATTTTCAACATAAAAATTATGTTAATTTGATTAAAAAAAAAGTTTGTGTTAAATGATAATTATGTGTCTTGGAAATTGCAGTTTCTTCGGTCCAGAATGTCACCACTCTCGTGTCGTGTCAGTGACTTTTAAATTATTTTCCACTGATTGTGCCTTGAAAGATTTTATCAACCTTGTGGGATATATGTTTTGAAAAGTATCCTTTCAATAACTGGAAAATAAAAAAAAAATTATTGCAAGAATGCACTGATATTGGAAATATTGGTCGTCGTAAAATTCTGAAGGTATTTTCATTTCATTGTCTCTTTGTGATTTATTGAAAATAATTAAAAACACTTGACAAGTATGTTTTTTTTTATATTTTACATATATGCTTTTGTTTCGATATTTGACAATTTGTGTTTATGTTCTGATTGATGTTAACAAACATGTTTATTAAACAGAGAGTAAAGTGCATTCTGCTTAAATATTCGAATTTGTACATAAAAAATGAAATGACTTTCCGTCTTTTTGTTATTTTTGTTTTATTTTTGTCATTCTTCAACTAATTATTGTCAGTTAAGGCATTATTACATGTGATTTAAAATTATTTTTCTTAGACACTTTTCAATATTCATCAGATTATTGAATATTTTTTTGAATTTTTCTGAATTTACAGTCGTATTTGATTATTAAATTAAAAATACTTTTAACTATTGAATAATTCTTAATTTTTGTAATTTAATTTTAAAGATTATTCATAAACATATTTTGCAAGGGAACATTTTTTTTTTCGCAAAATAATTTTACAAGAACGATTGTTTAGTTATTTTGTAGGAAATTAATAAACCTTTTTTTTTATTGTTTAAATTTAAATATTTTAAGAATGTTAATGTTTGACAATTAATAAAGGAATGTGTCGCAATTCGCGAAAGAAATTGCGCACACCAATTTTTCTTTTAGAATAGTGAGAAAGAAATCATTAATTTGAATTTTTCATAATTATTATTTCTTTAGAAAAAAATTTTTCTTCCTTTTTAATAGCCCGAATTATTGATCTTACTCATCTGGAAAATATGTCCGTATTACGTGTATGATTATAGAATTTCTTCTACAGAGGAAATAGGGCTTTATTTTTTCTCCTGCTGATATGATATAAAGATTAGAAAAAAAAGTCTTTCATTACATGTAACTAAATAGTCACGTAAATTTAATGAATTAATTGTTTATATCTCTATTAACTGAACTTAGAAAACACTATTGTTAAAACTGATATTTTCATTTCTATGGATTATCTCTGTTATGTAAACTAGAAAAATCTATAATCATAAATATTACCTGTATCTGGAATTTTAATGAATAATCAAATCAGGCAGATAATTTTATTAGACTATATAATATATGAAAATTAAATAAACAATTATTTCTCAAGATTTCTTGTAAAGCTTGGCGATTTTCTTTTAAATAGATAATATAATTCTTTACCTTATTTTCTCTGTAATTAGCAGCAAATGAAAGTAAAAAAAAAATGTTAAATTAATGAAGCGAAGCAGAGAAAATTAATTGAATTGATTAAGTGATTCATTGATCAGGTTTCTTAGTGTTCTTATGCATTTTTTTCCTTTTTTTAAAAAAAATTATTCTTTGGATGGTAAATACTTTTCATTTTTTTTTTTTTTGACAACATTTTTGTGTATTTTAATTTTAGCGATTAATATTGTTTTTATTTGAAATCAACTTGAAGTGGTAATGAATCATGAAATTGTGAAATGATAATCTTTTTTTCCTGTTTTAGATTGATTTATGTCGCAGGTGGATTGGAGCTAGGTCCCAGTGGGCCTAGCATGGGCCACTATGAATCCACCTGTGGTCAGCAAGTCGAGCACTCGTGGCTCAGGATACCATCAAAAGGCATTAGCTGAGATTCGTAATTCCCTGCTGCCGTTTGCAAATATTGGTAAAATTATATATATTTGTAAAATTAAAATTGGTAAAATACCTTCTTAATAACTTTATTCTACACTGAAAAAAAATTATTTCATTCAAATAATCGGTTATTTGTCTATTATCAAATAAATATTTACTTGAACCAATTAATCTTTTTTTGAATCAATTGCATTCTAACCAATAATTTCCGTATTTGAATCAAACACCATTTACTCAATAATTATTTGATACAAATATTGTATCAAATATTTAAATATTTTAATTTTTAAATGTAAACAATATTATATTCATACAAATATTTATTTGCTAATAGACAAGTAATCCGTTATTTGAATCAAATAAAGTTTTTTCCAGTGTATGGGGATTTTAAATTGCTAATTATTTTAATTATCGTGAGGAAAATAAAGAAATTGAATTAAAAAAAAATTATTTCACAGGTGGAACGGGTGAAGTTGGCTCAAGTGCTGCAAGTACGATTTCGACTCTTTCGACCACCAGTGGAGTAAGTTCTGCGTCAGGTCTCAGTGGAATTTCCGGTGCTTCTGGCTCGGCTGTTGATAAATCCGAACAACGTCAAGCATTAGCTCAACTTTTAGCCATGGGTTACTCGGAGGTAAAAAAAAATGCTAAACCTGCTAAACTTTAAGAAGTTTGGCAAAATGTACTGTAATTTAGTATTTTGAATACAATAATTTTTATGATTTTTTTTCCTGCAGGATATTGGCATGCGAGCGTTGAAAATAGCTGGTTGGCGTCTCGACTCCGCCATCGAATTACTGAAACAAACACAGGGCGAGTCAATGAACGGCCTTGGTAAACTTAGTACAAAACTGATCAGAAAACCGAGTCTCGAGCGTGAATTAAGCCTGCAACGTGGGAGTCCTGCTTTGGACAGCGGAGCCGGTAGTTCCAGGTCCGATAGTCCTCGTCTTGCCGAATTGAGTCCACATCCACAACTCAGTCGGCAATATTCACCGAGTAGTTTCGTCGAGCGAGAACCACCGCCTCCACCACCGCCAAGATGCAGTTCCACACCACCTCCGCCGCCTCCACCTCACGCTCCCTACAGCCAGCCCAATGTTCCCACCAATATGCAACAAATGCTCAAGCGAATGTCTCCCGCACCTGTTGTTCCAACTCGACCTCCACCTGCAACGCCTGGAAATTCCGGCTCAAATTCCGGTTCCGTCAATCCTCCCCAAAGAGGGACAAGTCCCGTCGCTAGTTCCAATGTAACTTCCAACGGACGGCAACCGATGATCGTTCAAAATGGTCCCCAAGTTCAACAGCAACTCACGCAACAAATTCAAGCCCTCAGTATTTATCAATCGAGTAACAGTACATCCAGTACACAAGTTGAACTCCCACCGCCCTATCCAATCGTTCCATCGTCCTCCTCTTCTGGATCCGTGCAACCACCGTCGTACAGTGCCTCGATGCAGAATCGACAGAGTCCCACTCAATCGCAACAAGATTATCGCAAATCCCCCTCGTCTGGCATCTACTCAGGTCCGACTTCCGCTGGATCACCGAGTCCAATCACCGTCTCGACAGTGTCGCCAACAACTCAGAATTCAATGGCCCGACCGACGCCCCTTCAAGCCTGGGGCGCCCGGCAAGCGAAAACCCAACCGCCAATAATTATGCAATCCGTCAAGAGTACCCAGGTGCAAAAACCAGTCCTACAAACGGCAATTGCCCCCACATCTCCACAGCCAATAAGTACCAGTAGTACTCCACCTCCGCCACCTTCCTATGCCTCGTCGATTCAACAAAAACAACAGCAACAACAACAACCGCCCGCCTATCCGCCCATCATCAACGGAACATCCTCCAGTTCGATCTGTGTTCCAACCACAGAACCCCCAAGTTACGCCACCACAATGCAAGCCCTAGCCGCTCAACGGGGCATTCACCATCCCCTACCACCACCTCCCTATGGATTACCCACCGACGATTGTGGCATCTCCACCGAGAGTGTCACCGCACCACGAACATCACCCGTCGCCAGTCATCCGCCCCTACAACGAAAATACTCCCCCGCCGAACATCCATCCGAAACACCACCCCTTCCACCCACCGCCTCCACGTCCGTCACCACCAGGAACAACAATCACCAAGGCGCCGAACCCAAAACAAACAATTACAAAATCAAACATCAAAGTCCAATTCCCGAACGGAAGCACATGAGTAAAGAAAAAGAGGAAGAACGTCGCGATTGCAAAGTTCGAAATTATTCACCCCAGGCTTTTAAATTCTTCATGGAGCAACATGTCGAGAATGTACTCAAATCACACAAGCAACGTCTCTATCGACGTCTACAACTCGAGACCGAAATGGCGAAAATTGGCCTCAGTGCCGAGGCGCAATGTCAAATGCGTAAAATGTTGTCGCAAAAGGAATCGAATTATATTCGATTGAAACGAGCGAAAATGGATAAATCAATGTTCACGAAAATTAAGCCAATTGGAGTTGGTGCATTTGGTGAAGTGACACTTGTCAGGAAATTGGATACGAATCAATTTTACGCGATGAAAACATTACGCAAGGCGGATGTATTGAATCGTAATCAAGTTGCGCACGTTAAGGCTGAACGTGATATTTTGGCCGAGGCGGATAATGAATGGGTGGTGAAACTTTATTATTCGTTTCAGGATAAGGATAATCTTTATTTTGTAATGGACTATATACCGGGCGGTGATCTTATGTCATTGTTGATTAAATTTGGTATATTTAAGGAATCATTGGCAAGGTTCTATATTGCTGAATTGACGTGCGCCGTTGAAAGCGTACATAAAATGGGCTTTATTCATCGTGACATTAAACCCGATAATATACTTATTGATCGCGATGGACATATTAAATTGACCGATTTTGGCCTGTGTACGGGTTTCCGTTGGACGCATAATTCGAAATATTATCAGCAAAATGGTGAGTAGAAATCATTTCTTTCGCGATTTTAATTTTTTTTATTTAATTGAGAAATTAAACATCTCAAAAATCATTCACAGAAACACAATTTTTTAATCTTTTGGAAAAATTCGGCATTTGGAAAATGTGATTCACCTTTTTTCACTTGTTGAAAATTTTGTTATTTCACCTATTTTGATAATTTGTTATCTTTTTCACCTTTCGCACCTTTTTTTTCGATTCGATTAAATTTTCGATGTAATATATTTCCAAATTCGTTTGAATTTACAATATTTAAAAAACAAATAGAATTTTGGAAAAAAAATTTTTTTTCAACATTTCTGAATTTAAATTAATTTAAGGATTCAAAATTCAATGAATTTTAATTTAAATCACTTGAAACATTTCTTGATTAAAATTGTAATCGATCGAAATTTGAATTCATTGTAATTTTAATTAAACTTCACTTCAATTTATACAAATTTTAATCCATTTAAAATATAATTTATCCAAAATTCCATTTATCTTAATTTTAATCTGTTCAAAATATAATTTATTCAAATTTCAATTTTTTAAAGAAAAAACACAACTTGACACAGTCATCTTGGTAGAAAAAAATTTTCAATGTTCTGAATTTGAAAAATAGAAAATTTATAATTTTGTTGTTTTTTTTTTACTTCGGAGAATTAATAGAGTTTTGGGACGTTTTTTAGGACATGGAAAGCAGGATTCAATGGACCCGGCGGAAGATTGGAATAACGAGTGTCGATGCATTCAATCGAAACCACTCGAGAGAAGAAGGCACAGGGAACATCAACGATGTTTGGCACATTCTTTGGTTGGTACACCAAATTACATTGCGCCGGAAGTTTTACAACGCACTGGTTATACACAATTGTGCGATTGGTGGAGTGTTGGCGTTATTTTGTACGAGATGTTGGTTGGTTCTCCACCATTTTTGGCCAATACACCCGCCGAAACTCAATACAAGGTGAAAATATTTTCTTTCCAAAATTAAATTTACAGAAAAGTCGAAATCTTTTTTTTACAAAAAAAATTTGTATAAAAAACAATTTAGCAGGCGATTAATAATTTTTGTTTATTTCTTTCTGTTTAATTAGGTGATCAATTGGGAGACGACGCTACATATTCCTAAACAAGCGAATTTATCGCCAGAAGGTATGGATTTAATTTTAAAACTTTGCGTTGGCGCGGATCGTCGACTTGGCAAAAATGCCGACGAAGTGAAGAGTCATCCATTTTTCTCGAATATTGACTTTGAAAAGGGATTGCGACGTCAAGTTGCGCCTCATATACCACGAATACAATATCCAACTGATACGAGTAATTTTGATCCAGTTGATCCTGAGAAATTGCGCAATTCCGAATCATCAGAATCAAATCAATCCGATGAACATTTGGATAATGGAAAGCCATTTCATGGATTTTTCGAATTTACATTTAGAAGATTTTTTGACGATGGCGGCGGTCCCGCGTATCCTAGTCGAATCAGTTTGGACGACAATGATAATCAGGGTCCTGTTTACGTATGACATTAGGCCATTTAAGCGAACCAACGTAAGCAAACTCGAGAAACTCATTTTTTCCTTTTCCCTCATCAACTTATTTATTTTTTGTCCCGGGAAATTTTTTTTCTAAACATTTCCAAAAAAAAAAAAAAATGTTTCCTCACCAGTGATTATTATTAATTAATTGATAAGAATTTAGTAAATTGTCACTGTAAATGAGGAAATTGCCATTTTTTTTCCAAACAAAGAAAGTTTGTTGCCATTTTTTTTTAGTAAATTTTTCCATTCATTAGTTCATTTTATTTAATTTAATTTAATTGTTGAGTGTCTTGCGTATTGTTCGCTTATATGAGAATAATGTAGAATTTGAAGCCGTCGACGTTTGTTGAACTTGAAAAAAAAATGTCGGTCAATGCTAATTGCTGATGATTAAAAACACGCATTATTACTATTTTGAGAAAGAAAAATCCCTTGCATAATTCGTAATGCATAAATTTAATTACCAAACAATTTTCCAGGAATTCCGAGAATTCTTTAGCTTTTATTTCGTTCCTTTTTTTTAAGAAAAGGAGAGTAAAAATTCCCAGTATAGTATGACGCAAAGCGATAAATCGCTTTTCAAAAAAATTTTCTTTTTTAGATAATCTTTATTCTTGTAAGACAAATTAAACGATATTTCAAAAATATTGTCAAAAAAGAAAAAAAAGAGAAGAAGATTGGTAATATTTTTCTATAAATATTTAGGGGAATAGAAGAAAAATTATTTTCCGATATGGAAAAATTATTTTTCCGACATTTAAAGAAATAATGGAAAATTATTTTTAATGGGAAAGACTTTCGAGTTGAAAACTTGAAAGAAAAAAAATATTTAAATAAGAGACGAAACAATAATCGATGGCTGAAAAGAATTTTTAAAGAAAAAAAATATTTTTGCTTGCCATTTTCATTTTTATTTTGAATCGGCTTTCATAATGATTAGAAAGAAAAAAAATATATTATATATTTTTCAGCAAGTACTGTGATATTGCAGATAAATAGTTTAATGCGGCTAATAATCATATCGGTTTCTATTTAACGTTTTCTTTTTTATATCGGAAAAAAAAAATGATAATATTATAATAAGTAATTAATAATTAATAAATATATAAATACTTTATATATTCTAAAAGAAAATATTTCTCTGAACGGATGTAATGTGTTCATTGCCTATAAATAATTTCATAATACTAATTATAACGTGCAACATTTTTTTATTAGTTTATGAATAATCGTTTCTGACACAAAAATAAGCTTTTAATTTTTTTTATCGCTTTTTTTCAAAAGCTCAAAACGTGTCAATAAACATTTCGATCAAAATATAGGAAATTATTTTAGTAAAATGGTAAAAAGAAAGAAAACGAAGAAATTTAATTTTATTAATGGGGGAAAAAAAAATTAGGAATGAAAATTTTTTAAAAAAAGGAAAGAAAGAAAAAAAAGATGAAAAAGGCAAACGAAAGGAAGAAAATGTCTTAGACTTATTTAAGAGAATTGGAGATACTCGCGAGATAAGATATTAATATTTATTTTAGTCATTTAGAATGTAGCATCGACTCGTGTTGTGAAGAGGTACTTGGACGAATTACTTTAATAATTATTGATTTCGCTGATAACAGTGCCTTTTAATAATTTTAATTTGAGTGAAATACTTTTCAATATCTTTAAATAATCAATATTATATCCCTTTTAGACTGCCGTTTTTTTATTGTAAAGTTTTTCGACCCTCGAGTGCCTTCTATATATTGTAATTTGTAATCGTAATATTCGATAGTCAAAAAAAAGAAGAAAAAATAGAGAAAGTGGAAAAAAATGATGATCGACAATGGCGATGATGATACATAATGATAACGATGATGATTGATATTGATGAGATGATATAATGATGATAATGAACTTGATTATAGTCGAATTTTCTCTACTTTTCAATTCGAACATTTTCTATCCTAAATTTTTTTTTAAATTAATATCAATTTTAAATTAAAAAAAAATTAATTTACAAATTCCATAATTTTTGGGAAAAAAATAATATTTGATAATTACGGAAATGGATATTTATATTATGGATATCAAAATGGATAATTAATTGAAAAGTGGAGAAAAAAAATTTGCAAATCTGAGGGGAAAGAAAAAATCAATCACTTCGATGTATGTACTATGTACAAAGTAAAAAAAATGTTCACTATATTATTTTAGATACACAACTATTAAACATGTTAACAAGGAATTGGGTTAAAGGGGAGGGGGGAGTGAAAAAAAAATGCTATTACTGAATAACGTTTAAACTAATTTCAATTTTTGCGAATTTAAAAATGAGGAGGGGAAAAAATAAACAAGAATCACTAATATTTATTTTAAGATAATGTATAAGAACAGAAAAAAATACAGATACACACGTAAATAATTTAATAAATTTATCGGCAAAGATTAAATAAGGTAATTTAAATTTAATTATTGGCGTATAAAAAAAAACTATAGATATATTATTTGTGAAAAGAATGCTTTAAAAATTAGATCTCGCCCTGTATTTCTGTCAGACACGCGCGACTTCTATATATGAACGAAATCTCAATTAATTGTTTATTAACAATTTTTTATTGGTATTTATTGAATTTTTATTTTATTTTTATTTTTTGAATTTTACTGATTTTTTTTTTTTTAAACTTTTTTCGAATAGTTTCTGGCAAGAAAAAAAATGTTTTCACTTGCAAAATACAATGGAAAAAAATTTATTTGATTCAAATAATGATTTACATACTTGTATATATTGTCAAATAAATATTTACTTGAACCAAATAAGTTTTTATTTGAATCAATAATATTTTGATTCAAATAATGAATTATTTGTATCTATTACCAAATAAATATTTACTTGAACCAAATAATTTTTTATTTCTATCAATATTTTGATTTAAATAATGAACTATTTGTATTTATTATCAAATAAATATTTACTTGAACGAAATAATTTTTTATTTCAATCAAATAAACTGTTAGTGAAATAATAATTTCTGTATTTGAAGAAAATACTATCATTGACTCGAATAAAAATTATTTGGTTTAAGTAAATATTTATTTGTTATTATTATTATTATTATTATTATTATTATTATTGCTATCATTTTTTTTTTATTTTTTTATTTTTTTTTTATTATAATAATAAAAAAAATAATAATGATTTAATAATAATCAAGTAATTCAGTATTTGAATCAAATGAATTTTTTCTCCAGTGCAACGTAAATATTGTGGATTATTTTGATTAATTTCAAATTTAGATTCAACGAATACGTAAATTTTTTTCCAATGCTAGTCAGTAATACATTTTTTATTTTTTTTATTTGCAAAGAAAATTCATTTTATTTCAGTGCAAAACGATTATTATTTTTTTTCTAATTTTTTTTGTGTCTGCATTTACGTGACAAGAAAAGTAAAAACAAAAAAAAAATACGTTAAAAACGTTATTTTTTACGATCAAAAATGATAATTATTTGCAGTTGTATCGAATTTTTGATAAATTTGCATTTTGCTTTTTTTTGAATATATTATATAATTATTATCAAGTCGAAACGACTAAACTGTACATAGAATATTTATTTCTTTTGTCGTTTTATTTTTTACTGGTATGTATGTAATGCGTAAAAATTGTTTTTTTTTCGAGATTATATAATATACACTTTTGGGTGAGCTTTTTAAATAACGGTTGCGAAAGTATAAGAGACGAATTTTTTTTAACTTTTTGTCTTTTATATAAATTATGTTTCCTTAAAACATGACTAATAGATTTTACAATATTTTATGTTATATATTTAATTGCATAGAAAATAAAAATCAGAATTTGTATAATTTTGAGGAGGGGGGATAAACCGGTTTTATTAGAACAAAAAAAGCAAAACAGTTTTGTGAACTGATGTGGGTGAAAAAAAAATTAAATTAAGTGCTAATTTTAAAATAGTAATCCATTGTTTGTTAATAAGTGATGATGATTATGATGATGATAATAATGACGATAATGATGATAATGATGAAAATGATGATAATGATGATAATGATGATAATTTCGATGTTATTGATAATGATGAAGATGATCATGATATTGATGATGATAATGATAATAAGTAATAACGATTATAATAATTACAGCTCAGTTTAGAAAGTATACACAATTTTCTGCGAAAGCAAACGATGCTCGTTCGCTTATTTTTGAGTATCGAAAACTATTAATTCAATTCATATTATATGTTATTAAAATATTGTGTAATAATAATAATTTCGACCCTTGCCCTGAATATATTCTTCTAATGCTGTAGAG
>JUFY01025809.1:0-15408 GCA_001855655.1 Leptopilina clavipes | reverse complement strand
CCTTCTCTAACTCATTTTTTCGTTTCCGTTTACGATTGCATTTCCGATTAGAAATAAGTTCTGCTTAAACCTTTAAGCGTGAAAAACATTAGTTAATGTTGTTGTAGTTTTTATTAATATAGTGACAAAAAAATATAAAAATAAATTGTTTATTTATATAAATAAATTATTATCTTAAAATATACATTTTTTTGTTGACATTTTAATCTTTCCTAATTTTATGTGCCAAATTTTAAACATTCAAATTCGTTAAAAAAATAACAAAATTACTTTCAGTTTAACTTTCCTATTTCTGTTCATGTTAAAAATTTTATATCTCAATAATAACTATATAGGTCAATTATTTTTTTAATTTTTACTTGTTTATACTCATCATATTCCTTCTACTAAAACAGATATAAAATGTTTATAAAATCAGTTTATAATTATCAGTCCATACCTTTTTTATTGCTGAAAATAGTTCGGTTATTTTTTAAAATATAATAACTTTAATTTTTTCTTTTTAAACATGAAAAGCTTTTAAAATTACGCAAAAAATGAGCCGTAAACAAAAGAATTATACTAATTTTCAAGTAAGATTTAATAAAAATTGTTCCATCTGCAACGTTTTTTAAAATTTTAATTGTTTAAAAATTATAAAATGATTAACATTTTTTAATGTTCTTGTGCTTATTTCATAGGTAATTTTTCATAAAATCAAAATATCTTATTGCCATGAATGTGGAATTTTTATTTAAGTTCATGTTAGTTGTTGAAGTTAGTCCAAAAATATTTAAAAATTCACATGAATATTTTTAGCGTTAAATATTTTTATTATAGAAATTGTGTGAGCTTATTACAAAATATTCATTTTTAAAATTTTTCGAATTATTTTTCTGGTAAAAAGAAATCTTTCAAATTTTGAACAATTTTGAACTAAGTTCAACAACTTGCATGGTCTTGGATAAAACTACCACATTCATGGCAACAAGATATTTTAATTGCATATAAAATTACCTTTAAAATAAGCCTAAGAACATTAAAAAAATGTTTATTATTTCAGGAACAATTGAAATTTTTAAAAACTTTACATATGGAACAATTTTTATTATATCTTATTTTAAAATTAACATAATTCTTTTGTTTAAGGATCATTTTTTGCGTAATTTTAATAGCTTTTCATCTTTAGAAAAGAAATAATTTAATCTATTATATTTTAGGAAATATGGCCGGTACTGTATATGAAAATTTTTAGTTTGTATATGAACTTTTCGAAAATTCGATGACAAAAATTACCAAAAAATTATTTACCATTTTTTAGGGTTTCGTAACGCTTCTACGGAACCTTATTAAATTCACTTTTCGTGTCCCAATTTTTGTTCAGGTTTCTATATCTCTAGTGTCCAAACTATTTGACATAGAGGGCTAAAATTTAGTACACATATGTAATTTGACGTGTAGATTGCAAAAATGATACAGAAAACGTGATTCGAATTGATAATCATCTCAGTGGGCACAGGGACATGGGATGTCTTTAAGACATCCTTTCATCCGTCCATGTCTGTTCAAAGAATGTCCTAAGGTCATCTCATGTCCAAAAGAGGTCTTTAGGACATAAGATGTCTTTGAGACATCCTTTGAACAGACATGGATGTCCTAAAGACGTCCTAAAGACATCCCATTTCCCCGTGCTCACTGGGATAGCGTTGTCAAGGAGAATTTGGAAAAAATGTATTAAAATGACCTGTCCCCCCCCTAGCGACCAGAGTATGTTACCTAGATAGTTGAAATTTGTTACACATATGTAATTTGATGTGTAGATTGCCAAGGAAGAACTACTTTTCTTTAAAAAAAGTGTGCCCCTCCCTCTACAGCCCACAATTTTCGGTCAATAGTTCTGAAATTTGGTACATATACGTAATTTTAGATGTAGATTGCACAAAAAATATAGAGAACATGATTGTGGTTGATTATCATAACTTTTTTATGAAAAACTACCATTTTTGGCCAAAAAATCATTAAAATGGTCTGTCCCCCTATAGCGCTCAGAGTATTTTACCTTGATAGTTGAAATTGGGTATACATATATAATTATATATAATTTAATATATTATTATTATATTGCCTAATTTATCAATTTCTAATTAAAAAAATTTGTTTCTATTATTTTGGTACGGAACGCTTTGGTTTTAGGGCGAGTCCAATTTGCAATTGTCCAATTCTTTTTTGTTATATAAAGGTTAAAATCTTATGTTTAAAGATACTCTAAGATATTGCATATATTATTTTAGTTAATCTAATACTCCATTGGATTCCCTGTAGACTCCAAAGTATTCTCTCAGTATTATCAAGTAATCTTTTTTTACTCTTAACTACATTCTCAAGTGAAAAACCATTTAGATTTTTTTCGAGTTGTTCTTCTCTAGATCCATAGTTTTCTGCGTAAACAGGGGCACCTCTTGTAGGATTTACTATGGTCTTAGTTGATCAGAAGCTGTGTATTGCGCTATAATCAACTCTGAATTTACAATGCAATGTTAAGAAACTATTGCGCTTATCCTTGCCCCCATAAAGCAATAAAAAATAAAGTTTTTGTTTAGCATTTCAAAAGTAATGTGAAAATATTACATAATAAAAAATAAAGAATGTAATTTTAAAAAATATAACAATTACCAAAAGAAAGATAACAATAGTTGGAAAAAAAATACAGTACAAAATTATAAGGAAAGAGAAAAAAATACGCAAACGGGAAAAAAACATTAAAGTAAAAAATCAATCAGAATGAAGAAGTAGAAAGGATACAAAATAAAAAGAAAGAAAAAAAAGAAGAAAAAGAAATTTCCTAGGTGAAGATAGAATAAGGTTATTCCAATTATTAAAGGTAAAATGTAAAGTGTATCCAATCAGTAAAGAATAAAAATTTCTAATCCACCAAATAAAAATGAGATGCGAAGATATTTGATTAGTAAAAATAAGACATGGCTTATCCAAATAATAAAGATAAAATAAGGTTATCCAATTAGGAAAGATAAGAACTGACTTATACGGCTAATAAAGGTGAGAGTTAAAGTTGTATTTAATCAGTGAAGATAAGGAAACAACAAGTCCAATTAACAAAGGTAAGATGTTAAGTGTATCCGATCAGTTAAGATAAGACAATATCTAATTCGACTAATGAAAGTAGAATTTTCTGTATATCCAATCAATGAAGATAAGACGTTGGTAATCCGTGGTGTATCTAATCGGTGAAGATAAGATCTGGATAGTCCGTCTAATAAATGTAAGATGTAAAGTTGCATTTAATTAGTGAAGATAAAGAAACAACTAATCCAATTAACAAAGGTAAGATGTTAAGTGTGTCCGATCAGTTAAGATAAGACTAATAAATGTAAGATGTAAAGTTGTACTTAATTAGTGAAGATAAGGAAACAACTAATCCAATTATCAAATGTAAGGTGTTAAGTGTATCCGATCAGTTAAGATAAGACAATACCTAATTCGACTAATGAAAGTAGAATTTTCTGTATATCCAATCAATGAAGATAAGACGTGGGTAATCCGTGGTGTATCCAATTGGGAAAGATAAGAACTGACTTATACGGCTAATAAAGTTGAGCTGTAATGTTGTATTTAATTAGTGAAGATAAAGAAACAACTAATCCAATTAACAAAGGTAAGATGTTAAGTGTATCCGATCAGTTAAGATAAGACTAATAAATGTAAGATGTAAAGTTGTATTTAACTAGTGAAGATAAGGAAACAACTAATCCAATTATCAAATGTAAGGTGTTAAGTGTATCCAATCAGTAAAGATAAGACAATATCTAATTCGACTAATGAAAGTAGAATTTTCTGTATATCCAATCAATGAAGATAAGACGTTGGTAATCCGTGGTGTATCTAATCGGTGAAGATAAGATCTGGATAGTCCGTCTAATAAATGTAAGATGTAAAGTTGCATTTAATTAGTGAAGATAAAGAAACAACTAATCCAATTAACAAAGGTAAGATGTTAAGTGTATCCGATCAGTTAAGATAAGACTAATAAATGTAAGATGTAAAGTTGTACTTAATTAGTGAAGATAAGGAAACAACTAATCCAATTATCAAATGTAAGGTGTTAAGTGTATCCAATCAGTAAAGATAAGACAATATCTAATTCGACTAATGAAAGTAGAATTTTCTGTATATCCAATCAATGAAGTTAAGACGTTGGTAATCCGTGGTGTATCTAATCGGTGAAGATAAGATCTGGATAGTCCGTCTAATAAATGTAAGATGTAAAGTTGCATTTAATTAGTGAAGATAAAGAAACAACTAATCCAATTAACAAAGGTAAGATGATAAGTGTGTCCGATCAGTTAAGATAAGACAATATCTAATTCGACTAATGAAAGTAGAATTTTCTGTATATCCAATCACTGAAGATAAGACGTGGGTAATCCGTGGTGTATCCAATTGGGAAAGATAAGAACTGACTTATACGGCTAATAAAGTTGAGCTGTAATGTTGTATTTAATCAGTGAAGATAAGGAAACAACTAATCCAATTAACAAAGATAACATGTTAAGTGTATCTAATCAATGAAGATAAGACGTGAGTAATCCGAGCAGTGTCTAATCAGTCAAGGTAAGACGTGAATATTCCGGCAATGAAGGTGAGATGTGCTGTCATCCAATCAGTTAATATAAGACAATAACTAATCCTAGTAATGAATGTAAGATATATGTGAGATGTATAGTTTTAACCACTGTTGCAATCACTTTAAAAATGAAATTATTCATTTAAATTAAAAAACTTTTTAATCATTGTAGGTATATGAATCCATTATTTTTGATACTTTTCTTTCTTCTTTTGCGTTTGCAATGGAAACTCAGTGACACACTCTGTAACTATGATTTTCAAAAAATGTCTTCGCATTTCCATACCCTCTGCTGAGTGAAGAACGTTCCATGGTTTTCCACCCAATAGAATTGTTACCATGTTTGCTGCAGCGTAAGCTCCACAGCTATCACCGTCATGTTGTTTACTGACATTAGGTATCCTTATTTTATATCGTTTTAGTGCATTTGGGTAACGTTTCATAATGTATACTCTTTCTTCGTCTTTTAATGCTTCAAACCGGGATAGAAACATGCTGTCCAGTATATGTAGTTCTGATCCGTCGAAATAAAGACATCGCCAATGTCGTGATTCGTTTCCTCCAAATATTTGTACATCTTTCTCTCCTTGAAGTTCGCCTTTGAAGGGTCGTATATGTTCAGGTTGCAGTAAATGTTGAACGTTAAGTAATTCATAGGTTTTAAAAGTGCGTCTCATCACGTTTAAAAATCTGTTGATACATATTGTGTCTAAATATTCTGTACTTAAAATTGTTCCCCTGAATTCAGCAATAGGTATAGTATCAAATAATTTGTTATTAAATTGCTCCTCCTTGTATGGAGCTTTAATTACGGATGTAATTTTAATGTCGTCGTCGTCGTCGTCCTTGTTCTGTTTTACTGTTTCCTTTATAGGTGAAAACTTACCTTGAATAGAGGTGTCCTCGATTTTTGATTTACTTCTTTCTCTTCTTTCACTTGCATAGCTGTTTATTATTATTACTTTATCGATGTCATCATTTTCATTGTTTTGCATAAATTCGGTTTCCTTCCTTTTTGATTTTTCTTCTTCATTTTCTCCTTTTTCTTTTGCAGCTGATGCTATCTTTTTTTCTTCTCTAGCTTTGTTGATGTAATCCGGTTCTCGTATTTTCATACTTCTTTTCACACGACTATCAACAATTTCTGGAAGCATACAATCCTTGTAGAATCTGTTTAATTTAAATTCCATGACATTTTTCCAAAAGTGATCATCACGCATTACAATAACTTTCTTCATCCCGAATTGAGACCACATTGCAAATATGCAGTATTCTCGTCGACTTACATGCAACTGTCCTTGTACTTGATAATAATATTTGTGCCTCTTGTTCATGTGATTACTATTATTTTTGTCATAAACATTTCGAAGATTACTCAACTGTTCTATTGCATTTTCAATTGAATAATGTTGTGCCGAAATTGGACATTTCACTTCGAGAATGCCACCAGGCGTGACATTATATAACATACCTGTATCCACACGTTGTATAATATTATCAGAAACATTTAGATCTGATAATTGAACGTCAATAAGTCCATCTGGAGACGCTCCAAAAATTTCAATCTCCGGATCGATTATTAATCCACTCTTCTGTACTTTTACAGATAATTCCTTTTCAAGATCTTTTATGGCGTTTCTCTCATTTTCCAATCCATATTGTAAAGCTAATACGCATTTTACGCTGTTAATATTCTGCGAATGTACAATGCTTTTTACAGTATTTTCGCATGACGTAGTTTCTCTTTTGCTGCAAATATCGTACATTCTAGATGCAGTAATCATAATTGATCGCAGATATTCCCATAGTTTTGAGTTGTGTTGCAGCATTGTCTCATTAAAAATGTTTTGGGCATTTAATTGATTTTCCTTTAGTTTTTTAAAATGTAGATCACAAAGTATTTCGTACATTTCTTTGGAAACGTCACCATCCATAGATTTTGGTCCATAATCTTTGTCCTTATTTTCTTTCCTGTCCTCTTCTTTAGCATCTGACTTATTTTTTTTTCTTTTCTCATATTCGCGATTCCTTTCAACTTGCAGTTGTCGATTTCTTTCCATAGTAGTAATTAATTCCGGAACATCTTTATTCAACTCCTTGTACATAGTTGATAATACTGCTTTTTCCGTTGATTGTAACACTTGAAGCAGACACCGAGCTGAATACCCTTTGTGAAAAACGCAATTTGTTCTTTTTCCACCTATTGCTTTGCAAATGTGGTTATTAAAGCACTCACAATTGTTCGTAGTACCATTTTTTATTAAACTTTCTGCCTCTGAACACGCACGTTGTACGATATTCATTATTGGTACGTATTTTTTCGCATCCTTTAATAAACCAATCAAATTTTCTTCGTCTTCTTTTTTTCCACCGCAAGGCCAATTTAAACGTAAGCAATCTTTATGCTCTCCAAGGATGTGACTTAGAACATTATTTATGTCTTCAACTAGCAATTTAATTTTTTCTATCATAGGAATGTCTTCAAAGCGTCTTCTTGTAGCAGCGGCCAATATTTCTTGACGGATATTAAAAATATTTTTGTCCAAAAGTTGACGTGCCTGTAAACCACCATCTCCACGTACTTCTTCAGGATCCTTCTTCTTTGCGAAATTCTCTAAGGCCTTACATATATTTTTTGATATGTGGCATGTACATCCATATTTTTTAACTGTTATATTATACTCCTTGTAGGGATTTGCATCCAGAATACCTTTGTAGACGCTACTGTCACCATCTGCTATTAAAACGTTATAAATTATGTTGTACTTTTGAACGCTACTAATGAAACCTTCAACTATAGCGCTCTTTTCCATTCCGCCAGAATTCATTGTCCTGTCATAATCCTGCAAACAATGATGTTCTTTCGGTTCTCTGCCTTCTCTCTCTGCTCTATCACACGTTGCGCAAACCTTTGTTCTAATTATTAAGTCAATTACTTCTTTACTTTCGCAGCCAATGATAACAGCAACGCATCCTAATGCGTTGGGGTTGGTTCCTTTGTATGATCGCTTACTCCATGAAGCATCTGTCATTACTGATATATAAGGAATACCACTTTCAGTCACGTGACCCCTCTGTCTAGCTATATGAGCTTCTTTCTTTGCAGTTTCCTCCATACTCTTCCTACTTGTTTTAAGGCTGTCAAAAAATATTTTTTCTTGATAATCTCTGAATGTTTTTGCACTCATGCATGGCGTTCCTTGTGCTGCTCTCATTTCCTGCGCATTGGAATGTCCAATTCCAGTTGTCAAGCATCCAAGTACAAAAGCATAATTTGGGTTAACATATTTATTATGATTTGGATGCGTTGAGTATCTTATGCATTCCATGCATTTCTTGCACTGTAAGTAAACAAATGTTGTTTCGGCTCTGTCATTGAAGTCAAAAAGTTCCCATTCTCCATTAACACAAGTAGGTTTATGATGATTTTCTTTAGATGTTAATCTTATTATTTCTTTGTTAACATGACCTAAATGCACATGTCTGGATCCGAGACGTAAGAAGCTTTGTGTTAATGCATTTTCCTTTTCTTCTTCATCTTCTTTTTTCCCATTATCCAAAAATTTTTGAAATTGTGTCTCCCTTAAACTATTGCATACTGGGTCATCCGTAGCAAATTCTGTGTTAGCATCGAACTCAGAAAATAAATTTTTCACTTTAAGCGTCGTATCAATTGATTCTTTGTTAATTTCAAATTCTGGTCCAGCATCGTATTCAAAAAATTCCTCGTTAATTTTAATCGTTACATTCTTTGTTGCATCCTGTTCTTCACATTCTGCAGTATTGAATTCAGAACTAATAACTAAAACTTCCAGGTTTTCTAGAAACGTTTCCTTACTTGCTAATTCATCACTAATAAACTCATTTAACTTATCTCCTTTAATCTCATGATCGTACTGATTTAACCGTTTCTCCAGCCGCCTGCATGACAGAACAACATTTTATCAATTATACGAATAAACATTATTCCCGCGCGCGAAATGTGTATTGGGATTGGCTAAACTTCAATACGCCATCTGATGGTTACCTACTTCTTACTTCCATATTCCTTTTCTATCTTTCTTTAATTAGTCAGATAGAAAGAGAAAAAAAACAAAATGGAGGGCAGAAATAGGTAAAAGTTACTAGATTATCACTAGATTTTTTTTATATTACTAGACCGCCAATCCCAATATTAATAACTACTTAAATCGAATTTTTATATCCTATACTTACAAATTACAATAATTTCTGTCAGTCAGAATCTTGATACAACCTAATTCCCAAATGTTAGAATTTTCGAAACTTATAATGTAGATAGAATCGAAATGTAGTTTAAAAGAAAACTACTTTTGTAGAATTAATAATTATGTGATCGAGTTAAAACTAAACCTAATTTTCAAATGTACTACATTATAAAATTTGGGAATTAGGTTATATCAAGATTCTGCCTGACAGAAATTATTGTAATTTAAAAGTATATGATATAAAAATTCAATTTAAGTAGGTATTAATAGTCAATTTTCATATTAGAATAAATATTAATTCGTGAGCATTGAATTTCGTTCAATTTATAATTCGTCTGAACGAACATTCGTTTAACTAGCAATTCGACAATCGTGAACTCGACTTAATAGTCTTTTCATTTTGAGATTACGGTATATACCCCATATTCTGTTTTTATATTTAAAGTTTCCCCTCTCTAGAATCGATATTTTTGTTTCGTGGCATCTATACTATCGATGTTTCACATTCGATATATCGAATTCTTGTAATATCGATACACTACCTAACCTGAAAACGTCAGTTCTTATGAGGACAATTGTGTACGATTGTTGTCATTTTTGTCTTTGAGTTTTCTTGAAAATGATTAACAAATAAACATTAGGCAATATATATAAATGTGTATATATATAAATTATAAGATTATCTAAAACTAAAAGGCAGACTTGGAGCAAAGAAAATATGACTGAGGCAATTCAACAAGTTCTCGATGGAAAAATGGGAGTTTAAAAGGTGTCAAATATGTTTAAAGTTCCTCAATCAACTTTAGGGGATAGAATCAAAAAATTCAGAAGCAATAAATTATATTTTTGTGTTTTCTCCAAAGATCAAGAAAAAAAGAACTTGTAGATCATATATTACTCATGGAAGAGAGATTATTTGGCCTTACTCTCACAGACATTTGTCACCCTGCTATTGAATTGGAATAATCAAATAGCATTCCTAACCAATTTAATAAGGAGAAAAGGTTGGCTGGAAAAGATTGGCTTTACGGTTTTCTCTATCGTAGTAAAAATATATCTTTTATAACGCCTGAAAAAACTTCCCTCACGCGTGCAAAAGGTTTTAATAAGACAGTTGTAAAATTGTTCAACGATTTTTTGGAATCCGAACATACAGTCAACATCTCAGTTTACTCCAAACATGCAGTCACCGTCTCAGTTTTCTCCAAACATGCAATCATCGTCTTCATTTTCTCCAAACATGCAGTCATAGTCTCAGATTAATCAAAACATGCGTTCCTCAAGAAGAAACACGGCAAGAAAATAATAGAAAGAAAGGAAAAACTGTTATATTGACATCCTCCCCTTACCAGAAGGAGTTCAGTGTCCATTGTGCAAAGGATGGACTCATGAATCTTGCAGTAATGAAGAAAACAATTTTATCTGTCTTTTTTGTTCATAAATCACCAAGTTGAAGTCCACAACATTCATCATCAATTCAGCAAAAAATTAATATTTTTTCAAGCTAAAAATAATTTTTATTGTCTACAAATTTTTCTTTTCGCAGTTGTTGATTAAAAAAAATTGCAAAAATTTGTTTTAGACAAAAATTATGTAGCAGAAAAATATTTTTCTTTTAAATCGTTGATCATAAACGCTGTGGACTTCAACATGGTCATAAATCAAATTAAAATAGCCAACATTTTTAAAAATTTAATTTCATAATGTATGATATTTGTTTTTATAGTTGATATAGTATATTTTTTAAATAAAGTTTAATAAACATTAATTGCTTCTTGTTATAACAATCTTATAAGATAATAACTGTAAACATTTTACTGAGACCAACCGGTTCTGCACCACCGGTGGGGCAGAACTGGGTATTTTGCACTTTTTCAGAAAACATGTCTAATTTGTTCAAAAAAAAATTTTTCTGTAATTATCATAATTTTCTCATTCTCGTTCAATGAAGAATTTTGAGAGTCATTAAAAGTAATTAATTCATGTGATTCTTTGTAAACTCAAGATTCCTTTTTTGTACCCTGTTTTGCCCCACTCTCCTCTATTTAACTTATTTTGACACTTTACAAGTTATCAACGTTTTTCTGTTAAAGTCAAAACTACGTTTTTTAAGACTCTTTTGAAACAATGTGATCACTACACAAAACCTATATATTTGTTTATTTTTAAAAAAATTTTAAAGATTCATTGTTTCGGCTTAGGATAATGCAATTAAGTGTGGCATTTCTCCTAATTGCATGTGGACTAACTACAAAATTTTATTGTTAAAAAATGAAAAGATATCTACTAAGAAAATCAATTGGTAAATAACAGAAAAGAGATGTATCTCTTTTCCTTTTTTTCCTAATGATATGTGTCATATCCAAACTGTCAATATCTTTGGCTAACATAATAGTAGCATATTCAATAATAAGTCAAAAGACGGGTCTTAATAAGATCTACAAAATTAATTGAAAACCAGCATAGGTCTCAGAACCTTTTTTTCAAAAATTTTAAGAAAAAACAATTTTTTTTTAATTTTTAAACGCGAAAAACACTTAATCTTGATGAATTAAATTTAAAAAATACTGATTTTATGTACCCCAATGAGATCTACAATTTAAAAAAAATTCACCCCTATAACTTTTATGGTACTCTAGATATTTATGAAAATGTTCTGTATAAACACACACACACACACACGGAATGACATTTTTTTGAAATGTGATTTTTGGATTACTGATTTCTCAAAACTTAAGAAAAAGATTGAATTTATAAATAAAGTTTTTTTTGCAATTAGTGGTACATGGCCTAAAATATGTATAAAAAAATCTTTTTTAAACTTTTAGCTTACAATATCAAGAGAACTTGACGTAATGATATTTTTTAAGGCAAGATTCGGATTCAAAACGATAAAAAAAATTTTCATGAAATGTAGTCTGGTTCTTGGTTTTGATGTTCATCAGAATTTTGGATTAATTTATTAAATAAAAGGTTGTTCACATTTACACTGAATTTGAATTTAGATTGATTACAATTTTAACAAAAACAAATTTTTCACGTAATTTAAAATGAAAATGAATGATTAAAATGTAATTAAAACCTTCTTTTATTCTTATAAATAAATTTTTATAAAGGAAAAGGTTATAAATTATTATAATAAAAAAAGTGTCATTTACAAAATCTACAAATTAAATTTTGTACTTTTTGGAAAATTTAACAATTTTTATATGGCGATTGGTTTTAGTAAATGAATTGAATACATTATGCTACGTGATCTCGTCCCTCAGCGATTTAAAATTTAAACTCATTTAAGAGTAATAGTAATAGAACGACGCAAACAAGGAGATGCTGCCTAGAATCAGGAAATTGGCGCAAGTTTTATAAAGTTTTGGATGAAATCAAGCAACTGGCGTTACTACAATTCATCTATTCGGAAAATATCTACTTGCATAATTTCGATTGAACTTCATTTGCAAGTAAGTTTGTTTCATTGTTTAATTTTGTAGCAAGTTTACATTACAATCTTGCAGCAAATTTTTAATGCAAACTTTTGATAAAAGTATATTTTGTTACTTACGGCAAATTTGTTGCAAGTTTGTAAGTGTAAGCTTGTTGCATGTTTGATACAAGTTTTTCTGGCTTATTGGGTGGCCCTCTCAAAATCGGAAATATTAAAAAAAATTTAATATAAAATGGTGAATTAACAATGGACGAAGGAATAAAAGTAAAAAAAAATTCTGACAAACTGTTATCCCCAAACTACATTGTTTAAATTGTGCAGTAGATTTCAATAATGACTTCCCGAAAGAAAGCCACTAATTTTGAACACTTTATCTATTTCTTATCACACATGAAAAACAAACTAAGAGGAAAATGTAGTAAAACATGTGTAAAATAAAAAAAAAATTTTAATTGATTTCTCTGTTTTTTAAACAGGAAGTTTTAAAAATTTTAAAGTATAAGGAAAAGCTGTAAAACTATAGGTGAAAAATTAAATTTATCAGTGATTTTTATTTTATTTTTTTTACTGAAATTCATTTATTTTTTGAAGTTTCAAAAAAAAAAAAGGAAAAGTTGGCAAAGCCTAGGTAAAATAAAAATCAATTTTCCACTTACAATCCAAGAAATCACTGAAGAAATGATTTATATTGTACCCTTAATTTGTCAACTTTATTACACATGCTTTGTCAGCTTTACTATTTTTCAAAAGGTAAAAAGAAAATTGTTTTAAGAAGCTGATTAATCACTGAAAAAATGTTTTTTTAACATAATTACTCCTATAATTTCTGTTTAAAATTCCAAGAAAATTAATAAAACCGGGCTATTTTCAACAAACTAAAGAAAAAATGGCTGCAAAGTATGGGAGAGAAGGTTTAAAAATTAGTATAAAATAATGATAAAACTTACCTTGCTTTTGCACCCTTCTTTTGCGACAATCTCTTTCCTGACGTTTGATAAGTTCCAGTTTTGCGTTTCCTATATCTTTCACTAAATCGAACACTATTTTCTTCTTCTTTTCCTTCACAATTGATGATTTCCATACTTTTCGGCATTTTTCTCTGCCTCTTGATGTAAATATTTTAATTGTAAGATTGTATCCTTGCACTTAATTTGCGTTCGTATAATGGTTTAGCCAAAGGATAATAAACACATATGGGGATCAATTTTTTATGTTAAGTGTCATTCACACTCAAGCGCCAATCGTCATTATTAACGTATAAAAGTCAACACACAATGAATACGGTCACGGGAATAGGGCACAAGAAAGAAAAGGAAATATAGTCTCTCATTTTCTTTCTCATGCCCTGCTTCAGTATCCGTATGTAAGCAGAAAGCGTAAAACCGAAAGCGGAAATTACGATTTTCTGCTTTAAGTTTTACGCTTCCTGCTCACATAGAATCATAAGAGCGAAAGAGACAAACAAATATTTCTATCTCTTTCACTCTCATGTTTTACGCTTTCCGCTTTATTTTAAAAAATTAAATTTTTAAAAATGAAATTGATTATAATAGAATGTATCTACAAATTTTATTTTTCACCTACAAATAGTGATTTGACTTAAAAAATTAGAGTTAAAAAATCGAGAAATTACTAAACGAGGATTTTTATTTTACCCTTACTTTGACACCTTTTAATCATGCTTCAGAAGTTAAAAAAAAATTCTGTTTAAAAAACAGTTAAATTAGGAAGAATGGACTTTTCTGTTAATCATACTTTTCCCTTGTTTCCTAATACCATAAAAGTTTTTAAAAAATCTGTTATAAAAACTGTAAAATCACGAAAAATGGATTTATATTTTACTTTTTTTGCTTTTTGCCATATATAAAATTTGATGAAATTCTTTTTAACACTTTGTGACTGTTAGGTTATAGGATTACTCTTCCATATTAATTTGTAAACTACTTTTTTGTGAAATATTAAATGGATTAAATTTAGATTTAAAAAAAATTATAACAAAAAAGTATTGCAGGGTAAAAAAATGTTGATATTTAGTGAATTAATTATTGTAAAAATATTTTATAATTGTTAAAAAATTTGAAGTTAGGAGTGATGATTTTATATCAATTTCAAAGTATTTTATAATAATTAATTCAATAAATATGAACATTTTTTCATGCCATGTCCATTCCCTAAGTAACATGTAAGCTTGTACAGGCATGTAAAAATTGGTTCACTTAAAAGAAAAGAAAAATTTTAAAAATGTTGTCATTTTGGCACTTTGATTTGTGATTTTAGTGAAATATGTTTTTCTAAACCTAGTTTTTTAGTAATTAAGACAAAAAATTTAATTTTATAATTTTTATTTAATTTTGTACATTTTGAAAATAACTGATAATAATATTAATAATTTTAATATTTTATTTATGAGTCAAGTTGCCATGACCTCAGCATTGACGATACCAGGAACCACGATACCTGTCACCACGGTAACTACCTCGAGGATGACTGCCGCCGCGATAAATATCACCACGACGACTGCCACTACGATGACCGACTCTACGACGACCGTTCCCCTGATAGCCAAAACCACGTCGGCTGACACCATGATGACTGAAACCTCGATTACTGAAGCCATGATAGCCTACACCTCTATTTACGCCTCGACGATTTCCACCTCGATGACTATTGTAATGGAATCTGCAAGTATTACAATTGTATTATGATATATCAAAAAACCATTTTTCTTGATAATTGATCAAAAAAGTGAAGGTTTTTTGAAAATAGGTGACAAGAATATCATCCAAATCAATTAATGTGCAATATAATTATTTTATCTATTGAACCTATATTCTTATACTTTTTATTTATTGTATTTTTTATAAATTAAAAGTTTTTAATAGTAATATTAAAATGCAATATTGTTATTTGTACAATTTTTCAAACATTAAAAGTGACAATTGAATAAAAATTATGATTTCTTGACAATAAAACGTGATTAAAACAACAAAAAAATATCAGTAACCCCCTGCATAATTATAAAAATATGCATTTTTGAAAAAAGTTGTTTAAAACAAAACTTCTTGGACTTAAAAAACTCTATTAACAGATAATTGATTTCTTTAAGCCCACAAAACTTT
>JUFY01025806.1:0-15149 GCA_001855655.1 Leptopilina clavipes | reverse complement strand
TTCTCAAAACCACCTTTACATGTGCATTTTTTGGTTGTTGCATCGCATTCTGCATTAGCTGTAGTGCAATCAACACTCACGGCACAAGCTCCTTCTAAGTCTACTGCATCTGTAGAAAGTAAATTTTTTATTTATTTATTTGCATTAATTCATTTTAATTATTTGTTTAATTAATCCAATTAATATTATTTATAACTAATTATTAATTAATTTAATAACATATGAGCATATAAATTTTGTTTTTAAATAATTACAATATATTCCAGTAAAAAATTTATTTTGTTAATTATATAAAAATGTGAAAAATTTACCTGTTCTTTCAACATTATAAACCACAAAGGCAAAGAGAAAAATTGTACAAAATAGTGAAACCTTCATGATTGGTTCAGTGAAGTTCACACAGCAATTGAATAAATAACACGACACACTCAAATGGAGGCCAAAAAATATGTCCAAAATTAAAATGCCTGTAAATTTATACAGTATACATCTAGATACAATGATGGTCTAAGAAGTGGGGTCAAAGTGATATTATATTTTTAATAATTAACCGTAGATAAGAAATTTGATATCAGTTTTAAGTTTATTTAAATTGAATTCTGAGAACGCCATTAATAGAGGATTTTGTGTTGTTTAAAATAATTTATGAAGTCATTAAGAAATTTGATATCAGTTTTAAGTTTATTTAAATTGAATTCTGAGAACGCCATTAATAGAGGATTTTGTGTTGTTTAAAATAATTTATGAAGTCATTAAACTGCGGTCTTCTACCCAAATTTGAATTATTTTCCAGCCTAAAAATGCATTCACATCATTATCATTATCGACATCGAAGAACGTTAAGAAATAAATAATTTTTGTAATAAAAACATAATATTCGAATATATAGAGACTCTTTCAGTAGAATCGAACACGCTTATTATGAAATTTAAAGTTTCGAGTTCAATTCCAGATAAATAATTTGATCATGATCTAGAACATGAATCATGTTTACACTAGTTGTTATATTAATGTGACGCTATATGCGACGCATGAATAAAATTATAAATAAGTGTATTTGACAATTTTCGGTATTTACACAGTTTGAAATTTTAATAACATTTTCTTTTCCTCTCCAATTCTTCTTCTTTTTTAATTTAAACCTAATTTTCCAAATTCTTAACATATTTTTTGAATATAAAAATTTATTTATTTCGTTTTAGTGATTATAAAGTTTTTTTTTTGTTGCGTCTAGGCATTGTTCCAAAAATAAATTACACGGTGAATTAAAATATAAAAAAGAAATATTACTGTAACAAAACGTTTATTTATATAAATTATTCTTAGTGAATTTTCATTAAACAGAAATCACTATAGAATTTCGCATTAAAGACAAGTAACATTTGAAAAATCTTCATAGATTTTTTGCATGAAATAATCAATGCATATAATTAAGTGTTCGTTACCAATTCGATACACTTTTGAGATAAAATTATTCATAAATATTCTTTATACAAATACATTTATAAAAAATTATTATAAATATTATAAAATTAATTATGAGAATACTGAATAAAAATATTAACAATTGAGAATTATGGCTGACTGTTGAGAGATTCGCGTTTATCATTCAGAGACACAATAAAAAACCAAGTAGTGTCATCAAAACAAAAGTTGATACATACACAGTAACTGCTGATGATTCACCTGAAATAAAAATAAAAAGAATCATTAAATAAATTTATGAAAATTTCATTGAAATTCAAATTTTTGTTAAATTTATTTCTCTGTTTGCTTTTTCTGTGATTATTATACAAAAAAAAAATTGAAAAAAATATCTTACTGTCTATCTCTTCACACTGATAGCCAATTCTCTCAAAACCATTACTACAAATGCACACTTTTGCATGTGCACATTTTAGGAAATTTCTATCATCACTTCTTGACGTTTGGTAACAATCTTCATCGTCATCACAAGACTGACCGAGAGCTAAAGAATTAAAAAAAAAATTCCTCTCTTAACAATCATGAAAAGAAATAAAAATAAAATCCTGACAATGAAAATTTATGTCTTCATATTATGTACATAAAAAAATCCTTAATTAAATTAAAGATTTAATTATTAGTTTCTATAGAATGAAGTTAAATTTAATAAAATTAGTCTGGAAAAAAATACAAAAATAAATTATGTTAATTTCTGGCATGATTATAATAACCTTGAACATAGTCAGCATTTATAATAATGTCATTCAATTTAATGAAATTTCAATTAATTGAATTTGAAAAAATTTAATTAAATTGAATGAAATGAAAATCGATTAAATAATTGTCAATTACTTTTGCTAGGTATACACTTCTGTCTGAATGGAACATAATGATAATTTCTTGCACAATTGCAATATCCTTGTACACAATCAGCATCCCCTAAACTTGCTGTACACTGAACAGTTTCAAAACATCTTTCTCTATGTTGAACAACATCCAGACACATTGTTTTTCGTGAATTTATAACTCTGTTTCCTGCGCAAACACAAGTATGATTATCTTCAGTGCAAAATCCATAAATGTGCCAACATTCCCGATTATCATCACATTTTTCTCCATAACCTGTGAAGTAGAAATTTAACATTAGATTAAAAAAAAAAGAAATCTCCTCCCTAATTTTTGAATTAATTATTATTTAATCAAGATAATAATTCATTAGTTTGAAAAATCTAAAAATTTGTATTCGAAGGGAAAATTCGAACAAAAAAATTGGATAGAACATTCAAGTAGAATAGAACAATTTTCATGAAAAATATAAATAATTTTTTTTACCAATGTCCTTCCAGCACTGACTAGCAGATACGTGATAATTTTCACGACATTCACATTTTTTATTCGTGCATGTTGCATTAGGAAATTTGAAAGTGCATTGCTCCTCCTTTTTACAAGGATCCTGCAAATTTCGAGCAGCTGTAAAAGAAAAGTAAATTTTTTCATACAAAAATTCCTTTTATTGAATTATCTAACTCGGTTAAATTTTCTTTTCACCTTTATTTTTAATTTAAATAATGTGAGTAATTAATTAATTTTATTCAATCGTGGAAATTAATTTATATATGTTTGAATTAAAAATTTACCCACAATTTGTTTACTTCAATTTGTCTTAAATGGAAAAAATGCGTCATTTCGAAATAAAAATATTTCTTAATTCTAAATCCAATCGTTTAAATTTGATTATATCTTCTTAATTATCGTAGTAAGTAATTACCTTTCAAACAATATTTTCCATCTTTAGTATTAGTATAGTCAGGCTGACAATCACATTGTTTTGTTTCATTACACCAAGCATAAAGGTAATGACAGTCGTCATTGTTAACACATGATTTCCCAATGAATGAATCCGGTTGTGGATAAAATTCCCCGTCTGAAAAAATTTTTAACTTCAAATTAATTAAAAATTAAAGGAAAATTTTTTTTTCTGTAAACGATTTAATTGTTTCTGAAATATTATTTAACGAGATATTAAAAATTTGTTGGAAAATAACTTAAGTTTACAAATTTTGAATAAATAAAAATAAATAAAAATAATTCCAGAAACCTTCTAAGTTTCTTGCTTGTGGATTTTGATTCTGAAAATTTCCTGAACAATCAGTTACTTTATTATCTTCTCCATTGTAACATAAACATTTATTATTTTCACATTTTGATTTCGCTCCAAATTGATTCTGACAATCTTTATCTTCTTTGCATGGAAACGAACCTTGAGATAGTCTCGCTATAAAAAAAAAAATAAGAAATAAAAGAAATATATTTTCACTACTATAGTAAAAAAAAATAAAAATTCCAATACAAATGAGTCATAGTAATCAATATTAGATTATGAGTAAAAAACTAATAATCTTTATTTAGAATAATTATTTAATTGCTATATAAATGAAAAATTAATTAATACCATTATATTATATTGTTATTAATTAAAAAACTAACTTCAAATATTTGAACGAAATGATTTTAAAGTGGAATAAAAGTAATTTTATGATTCCCGTAAATAAAATGCTTACTAAAGCGTTAATGAAACTAAATTCCAATAATAATTAGGCAAACTGGAGCGTGACACTTTGTACATAATTCTTAATCGTCAATAGCTTTTATTATTTTATAGAAATATTTAATAATTTCATTGAAAATTTGAAATAAACAAATCCATTTATGTTTGTTTTGATTTTAAAAGAAATTAATAGAGGTGATATTTGAACATTTTTCGCAAATGATTTTGATTTCTAATTAGAAACCATAATTGTATAACTAATTAAGACTAATTGGTTAATAAAAAAATACTGGCAATTTATATGAAAAAATAAATAATAATTAAAAATAGTAACATAATGTATAATGTAAAATATAATAGTAATTATAATGCTTCAGTTTAAAAAATATTTGCAGGAAAAATTATTTACTTTATATATAATATTATAACCATATTATATTATATGTATTATATTGTATACATACAAAAATATATTATAAAATTAATTAATTCTTATATAATATAAAGAAGGAAAAATTTACCGTTTCTTTCGAAATTATACTCCGCACAGGTAAATGTAAAGAGAACAATTGTACAAAACAATAAAACTTTCATGTTTTGTTCAGCGAAAATAACCGTCACTCAGCAATTCAGTAGGACACGACACACTGAAATAGGGGTCGGCGAATCTCATGGAAAGCAAACTACGCGTCAGATCAGGTATAGGAGGAATAAAATTATAA
The DNA here is from genome assembly GCA_001855655.1 of Leptopilina clavipes. Lineage (NCBI taxonomy): Eukaryota > Metazoa > Arthropoda > Insecta > Hymenoptera > Figitidae > Leptopilina > Leptopilina clavipes. The sequence goes on along the minus strand of JUFY01025806.1, from coordinate 10,415 downwards.
AATAACCTTCGGTTGTCTTCGCGAATACACGAAAATAATCGAAATCCTATTTCATTTCAATACCTAAAATTAGAGGAAATTTTATAACAAAATCATTTTTCTTATTAAATAAAAGATAAATGAGGTGAGTAATAATTTATTAATTATATTTTGAAGATTAATTTACTGTTTTTATTTGCATTTAAATAGAAAACCACGCCTGACGTGATGCAACACGTCTATCCTAAATGCACGTTTACGTTTTCAGAAACGAAAGAATTTTTCTTTTTTAAATAACTCATTTTTTTCCTTAAGATACATTTGATAATGACAAATATTAATAATTTGGGTTTTTGTAGTTTTTCTTAATAGCTCTATTCTGTTAAATATAATATTTTTTAAAGTTTTAAATTATCTTCGGAGAATTAGAATGTGCACACGTTGTTTGAATAATTAAAGTTTGCCGCCTATTTATAGCAGTGCCATCTGATGGTGATATTCGATAGTTTCCATGTGGAAATAATGAAAAGCACACAGGGGATGTTAATTTCTGATATAAATTTAATTTATTTGTGAAACTTACTTAATGTATCATTAACTGACATTAATAGAGTAAATACGATAATTGGCAGTGTTAATTAAAACCAAGGTTAGTTCCAACATCAATTGTTTTAACTCGTACTTTGCAATTTAAAATTATTTTTTGGTTATGTTACTACTTGTGTTTTTAATTTATAATAATATCATTTACATCAAGAGATATTTATTTGGAAACGTTTATTTCTCACACAAATTATTTACTTATTATCAATTAATGTTGATAGAAGGTAATTATTTAATAATTTATGTGATGTTGAAGTCAATGTGATTTTCTAACCTATAAAACTTTTATATATTGTGAGGTATGATAATTGCTATAACAAATAAACACAAATAAATAATATCTTTCTTACTAAAAAATACCTGAATTATAAAATTTTGTTTAATTCTATTTGAAAATTTTTTTTCTACAAAATTCATGTTTATTAATTTGCAGAAATGGCGAGCTTCACCAAAGGTTTGTTTTCAAATTTTCGTTCGTGGATTCCTCAGATAACCACTGTTCGACACAGATATTATGCAGAAAAAATAGCAAAGGGTCCTCTTATTAAAAACTATGGTTATAAAGAACACATTGATATGAGAGGTCTTTTGGCTCGAGAAAGTAAAAGACGTGTGATTCAAATGCCCATGTACCGGCCAAGAGATGCCTGGTGCGAGAAAAAAGCTCTTTTTGGGCAAAACGATTATATTGACATATTAGGAAATGAGTCGTTACATCCAACAAGAATTTTGTATAATATTCCCTCTTGGTTACGAGGTGTAAGCGGCAATGAATATCAAGTGCTCATACGAAAGAAAAAAGTATTGAAACGAGGTGTTTTCCCATTGAAAAGACCTACCAAGTGGAGAGAATTGGAAAAACGAATCAAATGGTTGTACATATTCTTAAACAGAAAAACAAAGGTTGGAGCGTGGAAGAAACATTAAATTGTATCAAAAAGTATGCAAATTATTATTACTATTATTATTATTATCATTATTATTAAATAAATCTTTTAGAAAAAATTCAGAATCTTTTGAGAAAATTAAGAAAGGAAATATTCCGATGATAAATTCTGCATTGATAAAGAAAAACTCAAAAATTATAAAAGTATTATTTAACAACATATAAATTTTTAATCAAACAAAAATTACAATTTTGTACTAAAATTTAATTTTAATTGCTTTAAGATTTAAAGAAGGTTCCTTTTACCATTTTTGAGTATTTTTTTTACCAAATAAGAAATCAACTTATTAAAATAGTAAATTTATTTATTGATAAATCAAATCTGACATATATATATATATAATATATACCTATATACGTTAGTATCTCACAAATTACATTTTCGCGAACAGTTGCATTTTAAATAAATTTCTTACAATAATTTGTGTTAACACGACAAAATTCATTTGTCACTTGTACAACTATGTACATAATATCAAAATTCAAAAAGAAAAATGAAATTAACGGGCAAATTTTTTAATGAACGCGTAGTAAGTAACATTCGGTAATATTCAATCATAATAATTCTTATACATGAGGTCTAACTGATAATTATAAGAATAATAATTATATTGTACAAATAATTGAGAGTATTGTCGATTGTTTTTTTTTTTTTTTTTAAATAAAATAAAAAGACATAGTTACTCTGAAATCTCTCCTACGGAGCCTAATTAACGTACAAAGTTTTCTTTAAAATTACGGTGAACAAGAGTTTTCTAACTCTTTGCTACATTCTCTGTTCTTAAAAAAAAGGAACAAAATATTAAGTCACGTTAAACGCGCGGAAATTCGATTTTAGCGAGATTATCCTTCTGGCACCTTCTTTCATTTCATTTATACATTACTTTTTAGTCTATCAAGTATTGATTGGTTTTTTATTTTGTAATACAATTTATCAACAAATAAAAAAAAAAGATCTTTTAATACTGTACTTTCAATCGCCGTGGCTCCAGTCATTAAAGGGTTTTTTTTTTAATAATATGTATGTAAAAATGATGTCGCGAAAACGCATTAAAAAGTATATAATTGTTTTTTTTTACTTCTATTTACATATAACAATTAACGGCAGTCACTCGCATTTTTTTTATATACCTATGTTTGCATAAATACGTATATTTATACATACATACGTAAATAAATGTTAGCAGTTAAATTAGATTTGTGTGAACGATGAACAATGAGAGACTAAAAAATAAAGAATGCATTTACAAATGATTTTGTAGAAATGATAAAAATGTTGTCTCGTAATGTTTGTTGGCGTCTAAATTTCGTAAACTATGCCTTTCGTCAGGATAAATTTGTAATTGATAAGGTTTACCGGCCTTAATGAGGGCATTTATTAATTGACTCGTGTGATAAAAATGAACGTTCTCATCCATCATTCCGTGAATAATGAGTAATCGATTTTCTTCGTCGGGAAATTTGTTTACGTGCGATATCACAGAACCGTTTGCGTAACCCTCTTGATTGTCCTGTGGAAGATCCATATATCGTTCCGTGTATCCTGTGTCATAAAGGTGCCAGGATGTCACAGGAGCACCGGCAATAGCCAACTGTGCAAAAAGAATTTTTTTCTTCTTCAATAAATCAATTTAAATGATAAATTTTATTAATTATCGGTTCCTTAGGAGTGTAACTTACTTTAAAAACATCAGGATACTGAATCAAGCCCATGAGACTCATGTAACCGCCGTAAGACCATCCGTGAATAGCGACGCGATTTATATCAATATAATCAGTTGAATCCGCCAGCCATTTTAGTACTTCCACTTGATCCTTTAATTCCACGGTTCCCATTTTACGTCGCAAATAACTTTCAAACGCGAATCCACGATTTTGCGAGCCACGTGAATCCACCATAACAACACAATATCCTTGTGCGGCAAGCATGTGCATTCGTAAATGCTTCATTCCCTAAAAATGATTCAAGTTACTTCAAACCTCGAAATTCATTTTTTTAAGGTATTACTATCACGAAATTACATTTTTCAAAAAAATTATAAAACTAACGTTTAGAAATAAATTTAAATATAATTAGAAAATGTTAGGGTAATAATTTTTCTTCTATATTATTATTATTTATTTCAATAATTTTCGTGATAGTAATACCTTAATATATATCATTTCACTAAAATACGAACCTTGAAAGTATTTGAAACGAGTTGTATTTCCGGTCCGGCGTAAACATTCATCACTGTTGGATATTTCATTCCGGGTTGATAATTGTGCGGTTTGAAAATCATCGCGTAAATTGTATCACCAGAGGAAATTTTGTGCGTGAATATCTCCGGTACGAGAAGATCTAAAAATTCAACGGTCGATGGTTCCAAAATATAACCAACTGGCGTTAAAACAATACTGTCAACCGTCCAATCGGAAAGTGATACTCGAAATACCTAAAGGAAAAAATTTAATTCACAATTTTTTAAATGTTAAATTTTCTAAAATATTTCTTTCAGTGAAATTTAAAAAAAAAAAGTTGATAGTGTACCTGAGACGCAGGTAAAGTTTTAATTGAACTATAAACTGTGACGAGCATCGAGCAATCCTTGTTAAATGATACACTTGTATAACTGTAACCTGGTCGAGTGAGTAACCGGATCTCCAACGGACGATTAAGTGAAACGGCGTAAATATGTTGCTCTAGGGGCCCCTCGCGAAATCCGAGAAAATAAACAATCGAATTTTTCTCATCAATCCATAAATTCCTCTGTAACACCTGCCAATCTCCTTGGGTTAAGGCGATCTTTGAAATTATTCGCGGCTCCGAGAAAACACTGTCCATTTTGTCGAGTGGCTCTTCTATCCCGTTACTCGAGCCTAAAATGCAAAAATTTCTCTTATAATATTACATTTTTTTTTGTCATCTTGAAAAAAATTCAATTACGAACCGGCTATACTAGAAGTGATGAGGTACAAGTGTCTGAAGTTTGTTTCTTCACTTCCCCAAATGAATTTAATTTCCGTTGGATCGTCAGACGGCAGAAAATAAAGTAAATCATTCACATTGATCCAGCAAGGATTGTGCTCTGAATAAATGACCTGGACACTTGACGACGACGGTGTCACGTGATTTTCACAATTGTAAACGTTTGGCGGCGGTTCGCAGAAGTTGTCTAACGATAATAAAACTAACTCGAGTCTTTGTTGCTTTCTATCTAACAATTGCACCCAAATACTGGAATAAAATTCAATTTTGTTGATTCATATCTATTTAAAATATTCATCAATAACTTGTTGAAAAAGTAAAAAATTTAGAAATTAAAATTTATATTTTCAAATTTATCTATTAACTCACTGTCGTCCGTCAGGGATCCAGCCTGCTCGAACCATATATTCCATCCAGGGAAACATGATATGAAGCGGGAATTGCAATTCAAGATTCTTTATGTCCACAATTTGTAATGTGTCGGTTAATTTAAATTGCACCATTTTTAAATTGCTCCGTGCATTATTTGATCCCGCTCGGGGAAATCGAAATTCGTCCATTTCCTCAGAACTTGTTGTCATTGAGGGTTGACGGAAAATTTTCACATCACTTTCGTCGACTTCTTCGTAAACAATTCTGTAAATTCCGTCCTCGGATTTTGGCTGCCACCAGAAACCGGTATATCTAAGAAAAAAATGAAAATTATTTTTCACTCTTGAAGATTTAACAAGTATAGATTTTTATGGAGAAGAAAATATAGATTTCGAGTGACAAACCGTAGGAATTCCTCTTGCATAACGTATGATGGAGTCGCTGCCGTGAGAGGATCATCAGCCAGACTTCGACTACCTTTTCGCGCGTGAGTCAATCGAACGGATGATCCTGTGATACAATGGGACAAATGCAAATCACCAGCGCACGTGTGAGCAACCAAGGCACTGTTCCAGGGACAAATTTGCGGACACAATTTAGCGCCAGGTGTCGACATTCGAATTTCTGATGGAAACAATGCACCGGGCTAAAAGAAGAGTATTTTGTTACAGCCTTTATATTTTTCAAAAAACCAGTGACAGTTGAAAGTGTTTTTCCAGTATTCTTGCGTCAGCTGAAAAGAATATTGAAAGATTTTCATTACCACGAATCCAGTGTCGACACATTGATAGAGATTGCTTGCAGCTGGAAAGACCAATTTTCCACTATCCGCATGTAACTCGTAACTCGTTATGCCAAAAGTGACTAGTCTTTTTCTCTCCCAGAGTAGTTGTTCTTCTTTCGATAGACGATTCGAGTTGGCAACACTAAAAAAAGTTTTTCTGTTTCAGAAAATTTACCAAGTTCTAGATTATCAATTAGACAATGATTTTAGTGAAAAATAATAAGCACATTTGAAAATTTGCTTCGATTACTGGTTGCCAATGTAATTTGTAACCATTAGCGTGATCCGAATGACCAATGTCCACGTATAGGAGTGTCGTCTCGTAACCGCTGCTCGACGAGCTAAGAAAATAAATTCTCGTCCTGAAAAAGAAAAAAAGAAATTCAGTTTTAATTAAAAATTGTTATATAAGTTTTTACTTTTTTCTACTTCAATTTTATTAATTACCTTCCATCGGGTAAAGATCGAAACGAAACTGATCCTGGAATAGAACCAGAAAGCATTCCAGAAAATCGTCGACGCAAATCGCTGACGACTCCGCCCAGTTCAGTCCAAGATTTTTTTGGTGGTTCAATTTCTTGCCTCATGTGCACTCCGACTTCGTTGCAAAATTCCATGATTCCCTGAACTCCTTGAACTAATTTGGACGGCAGCAGAGACTGCATCTGCCGTAGGCAGAAGCTATGTTTTGGCGAATAGCTTCGAAACGAAGGAAACAGCTGAAATTGGAAAAATTTATTTATTTATTGTACAAAAATTTGCTTTATTTTTGCAAAAAGAAATCTCTACTTAAAATAATATTTAAAAAAATAAAAACAAAACTATATTTAAATTTTAAAAAAAGTTAAAATTATTTACTCCAAATTAACGAAAAATGAAAAAAAAAGAATTAATAATATTGATGCATGAACTGATAAGGTAAATGTATTTCATTAAAATAATATTACTATTTTCATATTGAACTCAAAGAAATAAGTAAAAGCAGTAAAGTGACAGAAGATTTTTATGTAAACATGTTGCGCAAGCAAAAAGCCGATGAGTTAGTTAAGATCTGCAATCAGTGTCTAAATTATCCTATCATATAAATCACTTATAAAGAAATATTTGCAAAAAAACTCTCACTAAAGATAATTACTATCAGTATAAATTGAAAATAAAACGTTTAAAAGTATTTTGAAAAATAAAAAAGAATATTTTCATTTAAGACTTGTCTGTGAAAAAATAGTAAATTTTTCGACAATATTATGATAAATTGATTAGATATTACTTTCATTCAAACGACGAGTTCGAAACTGTCATTCCGTGAAAAGAGAGCGTCGTATGATGAAATTTGTTCATCACTAAAATGATTATAAAATTTTTCCCAAACAAATGAGCTTATTATGAAATAACAATTGCGAGAAATCTGGCAAAGCGACAAATTCCTAAAATTATATCAATGCTCCAAATTATTAATCGTGGCTTACATCCAGCAACATAAGAAATCACTTTTTCACAATATGAAAACAAGAAATTTCACTCAAATCTTTGTCTTCACATATGTACTGTTCGATACTTTCTTTATAACACTTTCTATGAAATTTGATACGTGAAAGGGAGTGGAATGTATAATCAAACTCCCAAATATTATTTGGCATTAAAAAAAAGAAATTCTAATCGGTTTTTTGATAATAAAATAACAATTGTCCGCTGATAAAGAAAACATAGATCACTGATAAACAATGAAAGGATAACAATCGAAAACCACCCAAACACTGCTGTCAAATTTATTTGATTATATTTGAGGTTAGGTTCGTATATAAGGCTCACTTTCACTTTTTACCAATAACCACTTCTTTTTCTTTTCTTTTTTGCCGTTACGTGGCAATTTTTATCCGCGTTGTTAGTACATCACTGAGATTTCTCACAAAATTACCACCAACACATTCATGGATAACTGTCAGTCAGAACTTATATACGATCATGACACCTCTTTTTTCTACATATCCAGTAGCGAAGCAAGCGGAAGTATAAAAAGATTCTGACAAAGAACGAAAATTAACGTAATTTCTTGATTTGTGATAACAATTTCTTTTATCTATAATGAAACACTTATCATTAAATAATTACCTTTATGTTTAAAATACGAAATACCAGCTATTTAAAAGAAAATTACGACCGAACAATGAAATCATTCCAAGACCTGCTCTTCTGTCAATCCCCTCTCTTCCCGCCGTAACTGGATTCAACCAATCGGCTTACATAGTTTGTATTACTTTTCTTGATTGCGAAAGACTTTTTAATTGAAATTCAAAAATTTTCTAACATCATTCAGTGAAAAGTGAAAGAAACGTTATCTAATTGAGGTCAAAAGAAAGCGATGCAATCTTGAAATCATTTTGTCTGAAAAAAAGATTTATTTTTGTTCAAAAAGAATGTAAAAGCAAATTGTTTTTGACACGATTCTAACCTTTTGACAGATTTCTATGTATATATATATATATCTGTCAGTTGCAAGAACTTATGCATTAGTTTGCATTTTTAATCAATTACTTTGAATATAATTTATGTAAATTTACCTTTTAATAGAAAATCTTTGTTGTTATTTGTTTTCTTTCTCGCTGTTATTAACATATGCTTATGTATTTAAGAGTTGGAAAAAAAGGATTTTGTTTGTAAAATTTTGGGTAAGTAATATTTAATTAAATACATAGTTAAATATTAAAATAATTGCCCAAGCTATAATATAATGGTTAAAGTAATTATCCTAATTATCAAATTCTCAATTGTATATCATTAAATTTATAGGTTAGAATTTAGGTTAGGTTTATGTTTATCAGCCCTACAGTTGTGTATCTCGGGTTGCATACTCACTGGTGCAACTTATTTTAAATTGTGTGAAAAATATAAATAATATTTAAAATATTTTGTATAATTGTAAATAAATATAAATGTAAATAAATAATATACATATTTTTAAGCTTAATACATATATAGTATATAAGAAATAGTTGAAGTATTAAAAAATTTAAATACAGAATTTGACTTAATTGAAATAACAATGGAAAAATAATAAATCGATAAAAATGACAGTTCGATTTATGAATAAGTCTGTTGACATCAATTAGCAATATTGAAATTGTAAATTAAAAAAAAAGTGATGACAGTTTTTCAAATTATTTTTTTTTAATTAAGGAAAATAGTGGAAAAAAACACATATTTGAAAATTAAATCTATACTGAAAATAATTGGTAAATTTTAAAATTATATATATTTTTCAACCCGTAATACATCCAAGTATGAGATTCGGTTTTTTTTATCGCTAAATGAAGTTCTCATCTTTGATGTATTGCAGGTTCAATTCAATTAGGCGCCATAAAATTGATTAATAATTTTCCAAGCACCCTTTAAAAACTATCTACATTGTTATTATTTCGTTTTGTATGATAATTATAAATGTTTATTCATTTCAAACAGGAATATGAATTTTATTTCTGATACTATTATTTCCATTAGATTATTTATTTTATAATTTTTTATTATTTTTATTATCCTTTTTTTAATTATAGATTATAATTAACGTTGATTATTATTGTTGTGAAATAAATGTTTATTTAACTGTTTAGAAAAAATTGTCATGGAATAAAAATTTTTTTTTTGTTTTTCGTAAAAATACCACTTTTTATCCTCTTGAAATTTTTCTGGTGACACCCTAGTGACCACACCCCCTTTATATTCTCTCGTCTACGGCTACTCAGTGTCAAGTTACGATATATTGATTTCTTACTTGCTTTTAATGTTTGATTGACAGGAAAAATGTTACCACCGTCGTGCCCCCAAAAAAAGAAGGTTTCCTTACCCTCACGAAAACTAGGACTCAGGGAAATGCTCTCTTCAAGAATGTTTCGACTAAATACAATAAAAACTCACTATTCGGTAAGTCTTTTTTTTACTATTTTTTTTTTTTACAATTTATTTTACTATTTTTTTATCACTTCTAATTAAAAGTATATTTAAATAATCGCTACGTTTTCTTCAAATTACATTTTTTGAAAACTCTTAATTTTATATGGAAACAATAAAACAAAATCTTCGTTGATGTGAATTTTCTCGATGAACATTTTTTTTTGAAAAGTCTTTTGAAAAGTGCAATTGAAAAGAACCTTTATTGGTTAAATATATATATATATATATATAGTTTTTCTTCAGAGTAGATAATCTCTTTTCAACGTAAACTGGTGTGAAAGTGAATTCTTCGCGCTGCTAAATCGATTTCTAAAATCGCGTGCGGTTTTATGACCGGAAGTTACGCCTTAGAAATAACCCATAATTTTTCCCTTCAAAGGACTCAACATTTATTTTCAATGAGAAAAATTTCCCGCAAAAGATCAAAATCATTCGGAAATTATTACCATATATTTATCGTTTTATTTGGTTAAACAAAAAAGCTCCGCGATTAAATGAATAATATATATCATCATGTTAAAAGAAATGTATATAATTTTTATTTTTTTATTTAATGAGACAATTTTATTAGCATTAAAAGCGTATAAGAACATTTTTCTTTCAAACTAATAATGGTAATTTTCTTCACTGTTTTTTATTTATTATTATTATTGTATTTAGTCTCCCCGGTTCGAGGCTTATTAATTAATTTTTTACTATTACTATTACTATTATTATTATTATTATTATTATTATTATTTTTATTTTTAGTATTATTATTATTATTATTATTATTATTATTATTATTTTTATTTTTAGTATTATTATTATTATTTTTT
>JUFY01025804.1:0-18798 GCA_001855655.1 Leptopilina clavipes | reverse complement strand
GTTACAGTAATAGTTATATTATTAGTTATAATATCAGTAATAGTATTAGTAACAATATTAGGTATAGTATCAGTAATATAGTATAGTATCAGTTACTTACAGTATTACTTACAGTATTAGTCAAAGTATTAGTTATAGTATTAGTAATATTATTAGTTACAGTAATAATAAAAGTATTCTTATTAGTATTAGTTACAGTAATAGTTATATTATTAGTTATAATATCAGTAATAGTATTAGTATCAATATTAGTTATAGTATCAGTAATATAGTATAGTATCAGTTACAATATTACTTACAGTATTAGTCAAAGTATTATTTATAGTTTTAACAATATTGTAAGTTACAGTAATAGTTAAAGTAATAGAAATATTATTAGTTACAGTATTAGTTATAGTATTAGTTATAGTATTAGTAATATTATTAGTTACAGTAATAGTGAAAGTATTAGAAATAGTATTAGTTACAGTATTAATTATGGCACTAGTAATATTAGTTACAGAATTAGTTATAGTATTAGTAATAGTAGTTACAGAATTAGTATAGTATTAGTACTAGTAGTTCAAGTATTAGTACTATCGTTGGTATCAGTATTAGTATTGATTCCCTTCCCGTGTTCAAGGTTTTCATTCTTTCTTTTCCCTAAAAACCAAATAATCAAATGTACACCATTTGTGTTTTCTTATTCGATTAAAAATTGTCCACTCATTCTGGAAAGAAATAAATTTTACGCACACTTAATTTTAAACGAAGAGACTGTCAGACGCACCTTATAATTAATAATAGAATTTGATTTGTGCAAAAAAAAAGAAACTTTCTAAGTGGCTATTGAAAAATTTGCATATTATTTCCAAGCCAATAGTTAGGAAATGAATCGCAAAAGTTGAAAGAGATTTTAGATTATAATTTTATAATTAATTATGAAATTTAAGAACTCTTTTATAATAAGTCCAGGCATATGACACACACGCGTGTAGTGATAATAAAGACCGATTGGGTGCCAGTGTAAAAGGAATATTTTCCCTTAACAATGAATTAGCGTTAATCTTATTATGCAAAAAAGGTACGGGGGGGGGGATTTATAGTCACACGTCTATATTGATTATATATGGGATGATACAAGAGACTTATTATATTCCGCACCGAGAGTGAGAGAGAGAGAGGGAGAGAGAGAGAGACTTTTAGAGACCCCTATGATACGCGATGACTCTTTTTTATAAACCTTGCACAATCATTTCCTTGTTCTCTTATTCGATTAAACTTCTCTTGCTATCAAGAATTGCAAATAGAAACGTTCTTTTTTCTCCTCCAGGGACAAATGTATTTTTGTCAAAAATATATGTATTGGTTGAAATATTTCAAACATCTGTGATTTTTTTTAATGTATGTACACATTGGCGTGTGAGTAAATTGTGCATATTGTATTACAAACAGATAAATGTGATATTGAAAGAGGTATCATTGAAAGAAGCAAGTGTCACAATCTGAAGAACCGTTTGTGTGATAAATGTTTGAAATCGAGTTGTCGCTGTTGGTGGTTTTCTTTAGAGTTTATATCGATAGCTGAAGAAAGAATGGCTTTTTTACGCCCCCCACTCTCCTCTTTCACTTCACTCAAGCTTGTCCAAGTGCACTCACTGCACTTGACTTGAAGCTTAACATATATTGTTCTTTTTGTATCATTTTTTTTTCTCTATTTTCCAAATCCCCTTTATCCGAAGCCTGATGGAAACTCGTGTGTCTGCTACAGGATTGTGTAAATATTTTGAAAGCGGTAAAACAAGAGCTTAGAGGAAATTCTCTTCGTGGAGTTTAGTTTTCCATTACATATATAGAGAAATTTCTCCTTTTTAGAATTATTTGATAATATGTCAAATTACGTTGTTTTTGAAAATTGTTCATATTTTAATTTTTTTTTTCGTTTAGGATCGAAAATATTATTTATACATGCGCATTGAAAAAACTTGTCGGGACAATTCGTGAACAATTCGTAGCGAATTTTTTTTTATGAGACAGAGGTCTGTTTCCCATAAATTTAGCGGACACGACGGAAAGGGTCTACGTTATTTCCCTCACATTTCTATACAGTAAACCCTCGATTCTTCGTATATATATATATAACACAGTGTATGTATTACGATATATACTCTACTCTCGCAATCGTTTTAGACTCCATGCATAGGAGAACCCTTAACTTCGTCAAGTGGCAGTTCTCCTTTTTTTTTAGCCGCAGATTCGTTTCAAAAGTCCCCTTCGGGTTCTCAACGTTTTCATGCGCTTTTGGTTTTTGTACGAAAAATTTAATGTCCATACGCATTATTTTTTCATTTTCTATTATTTTTTTAAGTTTTGCTTTATCGCTTCAAGTTATATAGTTGAATTGATTTTTTGATGAGAGAAAAAAGTAGCAAAAGAAGAAATGATTTAAATCTTGAGGGATGTATGAAATATTTTGGGTTAAAGGCAATTTTTCACGGTTGCTTTTCAAAGTCAGTTCGCGCGAAATTATTCATATTGATATGTGTGTATATGCGTGAATGTGGCAGCAAAAAGCCGAATAAGAAAAAGTGATATACGAATTGGGGAAAAAATTGTGCTTGGGGGCAAAAATCCGCGAGATGAAATTCGATTCGAAGGTTATATATATATTTCCGTCGATTTTACGTCACGGGCAAAACGATTGGTCCGAGACATGAGTTGAAAGCAATGGAAATTATTTTACCACGCACGTGCAGGTGTATTTTTGATTTTAATGATTGCGCTCAATGAATGTTGGCTTTTGAACTTAAAAGTTTAATCACAACCGTAACGAGTCATTTCATATCAAAGGAAAATGTCCATCAAAATAACCAGTGCACCATAGTCTCGCTATTTTGTAAATTTAGTACCTATTTAAGTGTAATTTATAATTTATAATTTATAATTTATAATTTATAATTTAAAATTATAATACAGTATTAGTATAATTTTAAGTATTTTTAACGAATATTTGTAAATAAATTCGTATTTAGAAGGTGATTTAGATATTTTTTAACTAGAAGAAAAATAATACTCTCTGGAATGAATTTTTGAGATTTTAAAAGTCCAAGTTTGCAAGTACCCTCAACTTTGTGATCAAAAGGAAGTGTATTGTGTGGAAAATGGAAAGCTTGTGGAAAGGCGATAGTCTCGTGTTTTATTCAGAGCCTCTTGCGCGTCCTTTGTTTTCAAAGAAGGTAGTTTCGAGTAAAAGTAGTTCTCTTCACTATAAACGAGCATTAAACTTGCCGATGAGGAAGATGTCCCCATTTTTTGACGATGAGGATATCGCGTGCGAAAAATTTCTTTTCCTTCCGTCCCTTTTTTTTTTTTGTTTCTCTCGTCTCTCGTCTCTCGATCATGGTTATGGTGGAACATAAGTCATAGACTTGTTCATGAATAGAAATAGCCGTGTCACCCCGTAGGAGTCATATTTCTTCAGCTACACCTTCGTTCTACTTTTTTCCTCTCCGAAGTGATCTAGTCAGACAAACTACATGAGCTTCAAGCTGTTCTATGCACATTTTCCACTTGAAATTAGATTGAACATTATTTTTCACGTGCCATGATTTCTCCTTTCTTACATATATATTTATATAGCTGTGAATTCAATATTCAATTATGATTAGGAAAAAAATGCACCAAAAAATGTGGAATAACATTTTTATCAAATAAATATTTTCAAATAAATATTTTAGTATCAAATAAATTTTATTTAAATCAATCAAATGGTGCTTGATTCAAATACAAAAACTATTGATTCAATTAAAACTTATTTGATACTAAAATATTTATTTGATAATATTTATTTGATAATAAACAAGTAATCGTTTATTTGAATCAAATCTTTTTTCAGTGTAGGTTCGATTTTCTGAGGTAATAAATTTTTTCCTTCTTATTTGTTTGAGAACATTTTTCAATACTGGTAACATTATTTTCAACTTGAGTATATATTCTCGAGGTAAATATTCTCGAAAATCTTGTGTAAGTGGATAATGTTTGAGAATTGCTTTATATTTACCATTATGGTGCTTGGAAGCTGCAGATATCTATTTCGTACTAAAGGGTTCGGTCGTCCGGTTGAAAATTGATGATTTCTCGCACGCGTGGTTACCGCCTGTTATCCGTGAACCCCATTCGTCTATATACATATACATACATGGTACACATATAAATACATATAGAGACGATTCGTATGGTTGCATAAAGGCAAAGCCCCGCAGGGTTATGCCCTCTGGGATCAAAGTTCTTGGGGGGAGAGGAGAGATGAAAAAAGGGGTAATTTTTACCATCTTTCTTCAAGATCGCTGGAGGTCACACATCATATCATATATGTACGTTTGAATATATCTAGGTGTCGCGGTCAATGATACCGAGTGACTTGCTCTCATATTTATGCGGTCGACTTCAATATTTTCCGTTCCGGTAGTCAGGAAATGGGAAAATATCATTTACACACTGTGATTTCACAAAAAAAAAAGATAAAATAGCTAACCCCTTTATTTTTATTATTTATATTCATATTTTTTGCTTTTAAAATAACCGATAACTGGAATTTTCAAATGTCATTATTTCATATTAAATATAAAAATCTAATGCAAAGTGTCGGAAATATAAAAAAAAAAATTAAACATGAAATTATTTTAATATTTTTACGTTTGGAAATTTAATTCATAATTTGCAATAAAAAATACAAATTTAAATATAAGAATTGTTAAAATTAAAATAATGTTTATTATTATTATTTACTTTCTAAATGATTTTAGAAACAAATTTTTTTGTGAATATTGGTTTGTGTACCTGAAGAATTTTTACGAAGGAATCGTTAAGTTCAGCCTTGTTTGGCGCGTCATGTTTCTGGTAAAAAAAAAAATTGCAGAAAAAAAAGAAATAAATAAAAAGAAACAAACTTAGAAAATGTGGTGGATGCTGTAAGTGTGTGGCCATTATAGTTGCGATCTCTCACAATGCCCGTAATTCCGTCAACGCCTTTTGGTCCAGTCTCTAAATTACAGGAATCACTTTCACGAATTCTATAGCACTTACAGTTTTTGAATCGTTCAAGGGCTCTCGATACTTTGGTGCGATTGTTAAAAATTGCCAAGTCAGGTTTCGTATTTTTTTATATTTTAAAAATAATTGTAATCAACCTGAGATTTAAGTTTTTACATTTTTTTTCTTTTATTACTATTATTGCTCTTCTCAAATTATTAGTTTTGTTTTACTTCTTTAAAAAATTACTCTTTTGTTCATTTTTGTGTTGTTTCTGTTCGGTTCTTATATTCGAATAATTTACCTCATAAATATGTTTACAACGTTGAAAGTTTGATTAAATTTAAAATCCACGAGAGGGTTCTGGAGTGGGCAAATTATAATAATTTCAATATCAAGATAAGTTGTTATTTGGTGGTTGAGCTGGCAGACCTCAACGACCTGTCCGAATATATCGCTTATTAAAGACGCGTCTCCACTTAATAATTAGATTAATTAGTCAACGAACCGTTGCCTTCGACTTAAAAGCTATTAGGTATTTTAATCCAATTTCTAATCCTCGACTTTATATCGGATTACACTTTGTCAATCCCTTTTTAGTGAGAATTTTCTAACTCGCAATTAATTTCTCCCCCCATTCCAGAACGACAATTAAAACAAATTTCGTAATTCGTCACTATTAAATAATGAAATAAATAAATTATTAATCCAAATTGTGATTATTAAATTAAATATTAATTATTATCGTATTATTGATTGTTATAGTAATATAATAATAATTAATAATAATAATAATTATTATTATTATTATTACTATTATTATTATCATTATAGTATTACTATACATGGTTAATATTGCATAATTAATTAATTAATTAATTAATTAATAATATAATTAATAATGGTTAAATAATATTTTTATTCTATTTAATTATTTATCATTCAGTGTCATGTAAAAAAAGGGAAGTTGCGAATTTTATTCGAATTTAAATGTTAATCTTGAAGTCTATACTGAATAATAATTTTTTAGGTCACACGTTAAAATCGCCAAGTCATTTGGTATCAATTTTAAATAATTCGAGACAATAATGAGATTGATTCAATTGTGTTTCGGATTAGTCATATAAGACCTTTAACTTGCCGCGAAGTATTATTGACCCCAATATTATAAATTGAAATTTCTTTGCCTCATCACGATTATAATAAATTGCCTCCACATGTATATTCGATTAATTAGCAATTACATTTACTAGCAGACAGTTTTTAAACGAAATTATTATTTATTTACATAAATATTATTATTATTATTTTTTATTAACTTTTAATAACCAGCGTCCCTACGCGTCCATTTCAAAAAACCAAAATTTTGAAAAAAGTCTAACAAAGGAATCTGCCGAGACTCGAACACAAGTCCTTTTCTATCGATACAATGCTCGAAGCCACTGAGCTGCATTAAATGATCAAAATCATTTGTAATTTCATCGTCCAAATGAGAATAGAAAAAAACTAAAGTTTCTTAATTTGAATGAATTGCCTGTAGAATATAAAAAAAGTGATCTATGCAAAAGACCCATAAGAAAATAACATGGAAAATAATTTCTTTCACTTGGTAAATAAAGCTTTTTTTTTGGAGTTGCATACTAGTGAGATATATGTATATATATTTCCGTCGTTCCACATAAATATCTTAAATCATTTCTGGGGGTGCGGTTTACCCAACGTCAAATGAAAAATTCAAGAAGCATGCAAGGCTTTCAGCGCTTCTTTATGAATTCCACTTTTCCTCGTCTCCTTGCTCGCGCGTACCTGTCTTTATTTCTTGCTGCAGCTATACACGTAGACTTTTATACCTTGAGATCGACCAATCTCATTAGACGTAAAAGAGAGTGATGCGAGAAAAAAAAAGAAAAAAAAAAAGAAAAAGGAGTGAAGCACAGGAAGAAGACACGTCTGGTTTAAGCCAAGACCGCTGTGTGTGTGTATTAAATAAAGGACACCCCGGAAGGGACACAGGCTGTCAGGATCCTTGCCCTTGAATGGTAGCTCGACCAAAAAAAAAAGGAACCTCGACCTTTGACCCTTCCGCTTTACAAATCAATATTAGAACCCTCTTAGCGTCCTTTTTTAAGGAAATTAAAGGAGGGAGGGTTCGTTTTGTTCCACCACAGGCAATTTAGTTTTTAAAATATTTTTCAAAGATTGCGACTCAGGAATTGGTATATAACAATTGATAGGATCAATTTTGGTAATTAAGATTTAGATTAGTGGGTGGAATATGAAAATTAGATTCGAATTTTGATTTAGAGACCTTTTATGGAAGTGAGTGTGTCCACTAAATCGAGGTTAATTATTGTCAAACCAGAATCAAATTATATTTTTTTGAATATTTTATTGAGGAAACAAATTAAAAAATGGTTTTCGAAATTTTTCTTTGCAGGATTATTTATTTTCTACCTCTAGACTAGCCATTAGAGGACAAATTGAAAAGAGTCAATTAAAATTTGAAAATTCGGAAAATTGTACATAGTAGTAATTTTTCCAAAGAGGCGACTTTTTATTGGTCCCAAGTGCCGGAACATGCCTCTAAATAGCTCATTTCAAGCCCTATAAATTGTGAGATGCCTTCGTGAAAGTGGAATTAAAATACAGGCACTTTATTCTTTTCGAGTGAACAGAAGTTGCCAACCTATTTTAACCATCATCAAGTGCCATTATTTCACATGAGGTGGAACTAATGGCTAGAGTGTACTTTGCTTTTTCCGCTTGTATATAAGAGTTGCTGTTTTTTTTTCCAAGTACCATAGATATGGTTGTATCGCATCTTTTTTCATCTTTTACATAGATATAGGAGGAAAAAAATTTGTTGTCATAAATTTTTTAATCCCTTGTTAAATTCTAAAATATCAAATTGATTTTGCCTCGAGGATAGGAAAAATCTTGTTTTTAAAAGAGAAAACATGAACTTGCCATTGTGTTTCAATTGTTTCTTTTTGTCCTTTGGTTAAATGAACTTGCCATTGTTGAGAGCAAGTCGCATATTATTCTCATAACGAATACATCATGTTTTCTATATGTATGTATATACATACGGCACAAGAAACGAGAAGAGCCTTGGAGTTATTTTTGTACTTTTGGTGCCGTTCCACCCTTCGGCGGATAAATTTATCGCTCGACATCTCGCCTAGCAATTCCGGCGGAAACTTTCTTGTACGATCAACCGCGTATCTGTTGAAAATACTGACAATTGCTCTTTCTCACTCTCCTTCTTGACACATCTGCCACTCTTTTTTTTTATATCAAAAATCCATTTTTTCGTAAAAATATTTGCAAACTTGGATAAAAAACGGAAAAATTGGATAATAGTTTTGTTTTAATTTTTGTAAATTACGAGACAATTGTTAGTGTTTTTTTACAAAATGATTCAAAATGAAATTAATATTCCCTGTACGGAATTTCATAATATTCATTACTAATTGTAAATCAAGAGAAATAATTTTCATGAATAAATTTAAACAGGTAAATAAATGAAATTTTGAATCTACATTGGATGCAGCGTGGTACTGTGGGAATAGTTGTGTGGCGAATATAAATGATTATAAATTGCATTACTTTTGAATGAACTTGAAACGAATGCACAATAAATGAAGGTATACGTGTATATGTTATCGATAAACGCGGGAGGAATTGGTCCGCAATATATATATATACTCTTTGCCCTCGAGAGTAAAGCGTGCAGGTAATTAAAATACAGTAAACTCGATCGGGCATTGAGCCAAAGTATTCACATGATTCAAAGGGATGTGTTCCTCTACACTCACCCCCTATTTTCAATAATTAATCAATGCTCGAGATGACTATAGAGGTCTATTATTATTGCGCGCTATGCATACAGACTCCGATCTCAATTTAACCGCTACTTCCTTTAGCGAACTCTTCTAAACATTATTTCATTCAAATGAGATCAATTTTGTATGATCTTTTTTTTATGTGTGATCAAAGTCTCTTACATGGTTATTATAACATAATTGTATCAGTTGACTAGAAAATACAGCCATGAATTGGAATTAATAGTAGTTTGAATTTGTGGTAGTTTCAACTATTAGTAATTTTAACGATTCGTAGTTTTAATTGGTGGTAGCTTCGACTATTGGTACTTGCAATTATTGGTAGTTTCACTTATTGACAGTTTTAACTGCTGGTTGTTTAGTCATTGCCGTTTTAATAGGAAAAATGTTCCAAAAAATGATTGATTATTTCCAAAAAAAGCAATTTTAACAATCGGTGGTAAATAAATTTTTTACGTAATACTACAATTTAAATATTAATAATTATTGTTCATATTAGTGTAAAATGAATTAACAGTCAATTAATTGTTTCGTTTATTTATGAACCTCCGAATTATTAATGATTTTAATCGTAGTTACTTGCTGATAATTAAATGCAATATGTCGCTTGGTTAAAATTTAGCGAAAAAAGAAAAAATTGGTGCGGAAAATTTTATGCGATATTAACAGATTGTAACAATTTTCAAAAGTGTAGTTAAAAAAATAATTGCGTGAAAATTTGATAAAGATTCTTTCGATTATATGCTGAATATTTTCCAACTCGGGGAAAATTGCGCTATTTAAATGCAAAAAAGTTTCACGTACCATGTATAGAGTAATTTTGTCGCTTTTGTTTTGAATATTGATGAAATAATTTTGGAAATAATAAACATTTTTGTAAATAAAACAACTAAATAGTATTTTTTTTTAATATTGTAAAAATTTTTGGTTTTTTTCAAATGTTTCTGCAAAATTTTTAAGTAGCTAATTTTTTATTTAAAGAAACAAAAATTGCGATTATTTTGTTTTCCCATTCCTTTTCAGTTTTATTCGAATTAAAATTTTTTCTATTTGCAATTCCTTATATAGAGGTATTCATTGGTATTATTATTATTTTTATTATTGTTATTGTTTTTTTCTATTTTCCCATATTCAATTTGAGACTAGTTTCGATCTTTGTGCTGATCTTTTTATACATTGTACAGTGTGATATTTTTTTTTGTATAGATTTTTTATCTCCTTAGCAAGTATAGTAAATTTTTCACGGTAGTATATGAATTTTTTAAATGTAGTTTCGTATATATATATATAGGTATATATACAGAAGACATGTTACCAAATTCTGGTTAAGAAAACGTGTCTCGTTTAAAAAGAATGTAAAGACGAGATCGAGAAAGAACTGAGAGTGGTTAAGATTCAAAGAACACCTGCTCCTCAGGTATGCCGATCCTTCTTCCACTTCTCTATCTCCTTCTCTCTATATGTATATGCACTTCGCCTCACGGATTTCGTATCGTCGATCGCGTGCATGATGTCGCATAATAATTTCTCAAAATCTCCATTATCTATACACAGATATATATATATATATTTCTTTCAAAGTGTATTTCTCGAAAGTTTTTATTTGCAGCTGATGAATTTTGCTACTACACTGTTATGTTATTTTCGGAAATATTTTCATAGGTGTTATTCATTATCTGGTAAAATTCACTACTACTGTACACTAATTGTTAATTTCTTAGTTTTTTCATAATAACAAATGACTGTAATTTATTTAACGATACAGTTCATTATTACTTTTCCACTTTCAAATCAAAAGGAGATTCTTCCTGTTTGAAAATTTTTTGTCAAAATGTTCACTTTCTTTACTTTTTTCGAAAGTTTTTCTTCTTTGGGATTGAATTTTCCTTTTTGGAAAATATTTTCATGGAATAAATTCATACTTGGCTGGATGTTTTTAAAAATTTCCGCATCAGTATCTTATCGTTGCAGGAAATTGATTACAGGAAGATTGAACCATCCTGTTAAGGACATTGTACTTGGCTATCGCTTACACTCGAAAAAGCGTATTTAAATCGTATCATAAAGAAGCAGCCTGCAAGGAACCTGTTTCTGAGCAGTTTTTTTTTTCTCTTTTGGCTTTTTTTTTTTTTTTAGTATGTATGTGTGTATGCTTTATTTGCATTGCGTGTATATTTGTGAATGATTCCTATACCTTGCATATTCGTATTTTCTGCCAATTTCCAACTCTGCCCACTTGAAACCACTTACAAACCTCCTTTTTCATTTGCACTATTCCTCTAATTTGATGAGTAATTAAGAGATTTCCCCTCATGAACCTCGATCTTTTGTTAAAACGTTACGTTCAACGTTTGCTGTTCCTGAAATGCTTTGTGAAATACGTTACACAAAGACTTGGATAATGCATCAATTTTCCAAAAGAACCGTTATTATTTCAGGAAGAATAAATATTTGCAAAAATTTTTCTAAAATTTTGATTTTTCTCTCATTTGTTTTAAATAAGACAGATGAAAGTTTTGCGCACAATGCATCTATATAAATCCTTGCAGGCTGAATGCGGTCGGTTTTTTCTTTTTTTTTTTTTTTGTATTCGAAAGGGGTACAAACACAATATAGCGAAGAGAGAAAGAATTCGCGGAGAATCACTGCGGAACACCTGTCAGTTCATTCCTCGATTTATTTATATACCTGCTCTGTGAATATTCGTATTTGGCACTCACAGAGACAAGATTTTAATTATATTTCGTATTTTTCTTTTTATTAATATTCTCTTTGTTTCATTTTTTTAGGGGAGGGATTGTTTCTGTTATCCCGCACTGGTGAAATTAAAAATTAATATAAATTCAAATAGCTGACAAGTTTTTTTCATTACTGTGACAAAATATTTAATATTATCTGACATAAAGCGGGATATTATATATATATAAAATTGTTTTGAGAGGTTAATTTTTCGCTCGGACAAATTTGCGAGTCACGCGATTTAACACAGTGGGAGAGAGTATAGAGGAAAAAATATCTGTATCGTAGTATCTCATGTTTGAAGTAATTTCAACTCTGCCTGCAAACTTATGATCGATGGTCCTGTTTCGAGAATGTAAGTGGTTGCATTCGTTTACGAAAAAAAAAGGGAGAAGAAAAAATGCAGTTTACGGGTAATAAAAGAAAAATATAAATCTAACCAGAAATTACATTTTTTACTGCGTATTTTTAAATTGGATAATTCGTTTGGGTCGTTTGTGCTTCCCTTGTTTCTTTAAATCTTATTGTTCCTTTATTTCTATTGATATATGGTACAATTTTTTTGTAACTATCAATCATTTTTTCCTCTGGTTCAAATTATGTTTCAAAGATGCAATCGTTAAAAAAAAGGGGGAAAATTTTTCAATTGTTTTTGTATTTAAATTTAATTTTTGCACGCTTGTAATTTCTATACGTTTGGATTGTTTATTTGCGCGAAAATAATTTTCTCTCTGTGTAGGTATCTAAATTTTAATTTGTGAAAATGCATTGGTACGCACGCCCTCCTTGAACAGTGAGTACAACAAGCATGTCGTTTGCAGAAGTAACTGTTTCGAGTTTGTGTTTGCAAATGGCAAAAGCGTGTACAGCCTGTGAACGTTGTGCATTCGAAGTGCAAATCTAGAACTGTATAGCGTTCCTCGATTTGGTTTCGTGGTGTGTTTTTCCCATGTATATACAGCACCGTTGAATGCAAATTCCCAATGACCAACTTTATTTCGTATCTTCGAGAAAAAAAAAGAAATAAAGAAAAAAAAATTAAACTGAACAAACAGTTTAAAAATAAATCCAATTTCTCCGAAAGAAAATATTGAGAAACGAATCGTCTGTTATTCAAAAACGAGGCGAAAATTTTCCAAAATTAGTTAAAGTGGATAATTGTATTTTTTTTAATGTTATGTTTTGATATTTTTTTGAGATAAAATAAAATACTTATTTTGAATTTTCTATGGATAACGGATGAATTTCGATAGCTTCTCGACAATGTTTAGATTTGGAACCCTTTTAGGGGTGCGGGAGAGAGGAAAGCCGCAAAACTTTTTTCAGTGGGGGGCCAGATGGAAGATTGAGGTTTAAGGGTAAAACTTTGATTTGCGGTTTTCTAGGGCCTGCCGTTATTGGTGGACAAATTTAGTCTTGGTAGAGAGAGTTTAGCATATTTGCGTAGAGGAAATTCTCCTGACTATATACATATACATATAATATGCGTGAGTGTGTAAACCTCACAGGATTTCCCCATGGCATCACTCCATCCTTCTCGAACTCTGCTTCTCTCTAAATCTAAACATGCGTCTAAAGTGTAGGAAACAGTTGCAAACTTACTCCAAATGACTTTAAGTTTCAAGTTCTGACACCATATCTCCTGTAGAGTATCTCTCGCAGTTAGCTTCTCTGTTTAATGGAACTCTCATTGCTCATACAATATGCGGGGATCTTCTGTCTTGTCAGGTGCTTTGTGCAAGGGAATAGTTTTCCTTTTGTGTATTCTTTCACGTCATATATTGTTGTTTTTGATATTATTATTATTATTTTTAGCTGTTTGAATGTTTTATTGTATTTTCCATTGCATTTTCAATTGTATTTTCTACTGCATTTTCCATTGTATTTTCCATTGCATTTTCTATTGCATTTTCCATTGCATTTTCCATTGTATTTTCAATTGCATTTTCAATTGTATTTTCAATTGTATTTTCTATTGTATTTTCTATTGCATGTTCCATTCCATGGGAAATTTGAATAATAAAATTTTAGATAACAAAGAAAGAGACTGGGAGTGTAGGAATCAGTTTCAAGTCTCGAATTTAAATAAATAATTATTTTTACTTCTTCGTTTAATTTTCCCCTTTCGTTAAATTTGAATTTCGCGGGAAATTAATTCTCCGACTATCCGTCCAGATGGGGTGAAAATTCTCTCATAGATGAGACGAAGTGGACTCAGGGAGATTCTATTTTGTTCTAATTATTATACTAAAGCAAAGTAAAATAAATAATAATTATAATAAAAACTAACTAAATAAAATAAATTTTTTTAAACATTGTTTTATATAATAGAAAACTATAATTTTTACAAAAGATGTTACAGTAGTAATTATATGATTGATTTTAAATGCGCGCTTTTTGCTACAGTTTGAATGAACGATTTTCATTTAATGGGATATTATTATTTTTTATCGAGATGTGATAGGAGGTATTATTACTTCTTCTAAGTATAAGAATAATTACATTGGGTGTCTCTCGTGAAAAAAAAATCGATTAGATTTATAACTCCTGTTAGTGGAGATGAACGCTGATTCAGCTCCACTTCCGTAGAAGTAGATAAGGAGCAGTAACTCCTTCTGAAAATGAAAAAGGGAATAAGAGTATGAGTTCAGCTGTCGTGTTTAATGATTAATCTATTTTAGACTTTCAACGCTCTTCTTGCTCGAGCCGAAACTATATATATATATGTATAATAAAGTCCTTGACAGTTGGGGTATAAGTGGTGTTAAATACAGCTAGAGATATCCATTTCCTGCAAAACATCTTTTATTTAAGAGACACAATCATTACGTTTTCATATGCATTAAGACGGTATTTACTTCCTTACTTCACTTCGTTTCTCGATAGTTTACATAGCGTGTTTTATTATTCTTGTAAATTGTTCATCCATTTTTAAAAGTCTCGTGACTCTTTTTTTATAGTCACGTATAAGTTCTTTAGTTTTACAGTTTCTTTTTATAGTTCTCATTATGTTTTTTTTAGTTTTCTAGTGTTTTTATAATCTCATTATTTTTTTATTGATACTACTTTTTATAATCTCATGGTGTTTTTTTATAATCTCACAAGTATTTTTTACAGACTCATAGTGTTTTAATGACCATATTTTTATAGACTCATATAGTATTTTTTAGTCTCATCATAGTATTTTTTTAAAGTTTCATATAGTTTGTAAATTTTTCTATATAGGTATTTTTATATACTTTAGATAAATGGAATTAAGACGGAATAATTTTTTTCCGAAGTGAATAGAATAGGTAAAATTGAAATGTAAATACGACACTGAAATATAATATTGGATGGGTCAAACTGTCATCTTGTAGTGTAATTTATATTGAATCTTGTCCACTATACGCATTACATTCTCGAGTTCACGTCCTCGTCCGTTTCCGGACATGCCGTGCACGTGATTAGACGTGTGATTTATCGGCGAACGCCTATGTTCCGCCGGAACTTTATAGCTCTCTTGCACCTTTGATGATGACACTTTGATTAATCGCGTACCATCTTAATGGACATACCTGCCGATCGAGATACCAATCATCTTTCCTCCTTTCACTCGATTGTTATCGAGTTTCTTCATCATTTTAAAATTCTCCTACAATGTAAAGAGAGAAGAGAAAAAAAAAGAAGGAAATTTCCCGAGTGCCGTGGAATGAATTTTTAAATTTGATAAAAGTTTATAGTAAAATTGTTCCTTTATTAGGAAACTGATTGTTTTCACTGTTTTTTAGAAATTATAGAAGTATTTCTATAAAATATTGGAGAAATTATAAAAAAGTGGTCAAAGGAATACTTGAAAATTAGCAATAAAATAAAAATATTCATTAAAATAATTAGTACCTAATTATTTTTGAATTTGGGAAAATTTTACTTTTTTGATAGGTGTCAATAATTAATTCCAATTAGAAAAATAATGTGAGGCTTTCTTTTTATATCATTTCACTTGGTAACAAAGTTTCTTTTACGAATTCAATAACTCTGAGCAGTTTAGCCGCGAGGTTGAATGTTCAAAAGTTCGTGTATTAATTCACCAAGAGAGATTCTTTCTCGGGCATTTTATTCTTTTCTGGTCGTTTTTCCCCCTTTTTTTTGACTTCTAAAGCTTCCCAGAGGAGCTTCCGGATCCATTCTATTTTTCTTACTTCCGCACAGTAGCTTGACCGTATGAAACCGGCTTTAAAATAGTAATAATATTACTCTGCCGAATTAATCCCCTTGTAAATTCTAAAATTAAAATGGCAAAATTATTCCTTATGTTCTCAAAGTTTTTTTCAGATGCTTTATGTAATAATTGTCATATTTGAAATAGTGGAATAAAGATTAAAGTTAGAAATAAAATTTTTTATATTATACAGAAAATAAGGATGAATAAATATAGAATTTGATTTATATTTAGAAATGATGAGGGATATGTTTTGTAGGTATTTTCGCATTACGGATTCATTCTCCGGAAGTGTCTAACCGTATAATGTGGTTTTCGGTTCCTGTTTGCTACTTGAATTCACTATTGTTCTAGTGTCATTCTACTCGCCAACAAATGTGAAATTTCTCTTCTAAAATTGAAATATGTTATCTCAAGCGTCTGTAGATGTATTCAGGGAATATTTCTATTCACGTTCTGGAACATCAACTTTCCAGACGATACTCGGAGCTTTTTACAATCATATCTTTTCATTTTTTTCAACTGATATATATTCTTTTATTCAAAATCAGAAAATAAAAAAGTAAAATACAGTGAATTGAAAATTAGATAGATTATTATCTCTTTTGTACTTTATTATCTAAATTAATAAATCGGCAATCGATTTAAATAACGAAAGTAATTTTGAAAACAGACAGATAGAATTTTTTTTTTGAAGTAAAAAAGAAACTAATTTGAATTTTTGAAAGAGAAATCTTTTCTGAAAGATTGTTCTTTTTTTTTGGGTATGAAAGAAATATACATATTCAATAATAACATTGTATGTGGAATAAAGGTGTCAAAAGATTGAAACATCCGGGCGACGAAACTTTTATCGTTTAGACGAAATTCTATTCTACTTTGAAAAGAATGTCTTGTGGTCTTCACCTTTTATAGTAAGCGATCTTGGGCGGCTCCTTGGAAAAGGGGTAACTTTATACTTTAGGCTGCCTTTATGGTTCGTAGCCCTCGGGGTACTTAATCTATTGTCTCCCAGCCAGTTTATCGTAATCTGACACTTATTGTGAATCCATTTTTTTCTAAAACAATTTTGTTGAAAATCTTGATTAAAAGAAAAAGAAAAAAAAACATGGTTAATTATAAAAATATCGCATTTTCTTATTGACACTGTTAATAATTAAAAATCCTATTGTTTAAAAATTACTATTATATTTTTGTACTTTTAGTAAGAAAGTATAATTTAAAAGCCCCATTGTTTGCAATCTATGGAAAATTCAATTCGAACAATATTTCATTGACATGTAAAGAAAAAGAAGCAATTTAAAAAAAAATGCCAACGTCAATTTAAAGGAAAATTGGTTTCTAGACTACCATTAATTGCAGACTACATTGAAAGTTGCACTCTCATCATGCAGACGAAAAGTGAAAGGAAAATTAAAAAAAATAAATAAAAAAAAACCTTCATTCCCCGTTCGTGAAACGAGATACGCGAATTCAATTATTACAGAGAGCGAGTGTACTACTCTCCTTTTATGTGTGCGTGTGACTCTTTTTTTTTTGCGCCCACTGAACTAAATGTTTTATTAAAATACACGACAAACATTGTTATTTTTTTCCACAATGATAATAATTGTTAAAAAAAATTAAATGATATTTTTTCGAGGCAATGATGATAAAAAAAAAAGAATTCTACTTGAACGAGAAATAATCTGTCAATTAATCTAGATAAAATTCAATTAAAAAGAGGATTTCGCTGGAGGCAAATGAATCCAGTCTATTTGCACTTCTTTTGTATCTGTCACTCAATTTCGCAGGAAGGCGAGCTTTGAATGTGGATTTTTTTTGACAAAAATTTTAAATCACCGTTAAAAGAGTATTTATAAATATTAAAATTTATCTCATTCAGTCAAAATATCGAAAATAAGCAAAGGATTATTAATATATACCAGTGAATAATGTTAATCTAAAAAAAAACCTGCAATAATAATAAAAATAAAACAGACAATAATAATAAAAGTAAAAAAAAATAAAAACAAGAATAATAAAAAGTAAAAGAATAGAAACAACAGTAATAATAAAAAGAGAAAAATAAAAATGACAATAGTAATAAAAATAAAAATAAATAATAATAATTAATAATAATTAATAATAATGAAACATTATTATGATCATAATTTATTCATGAATTATGTAAAAACAAAATCATTCCTTTAATAATTGGGACGTAATGAAATTTTAAAGTTGTTTTGTAACAAAGGTGTAAAGTTAAGTTTAAAATATAGGTACCTAGAGCCTTGTATGCATGTATGACACGATGACTGAATATACAAAAACCCACGGTAAAATGAAAGCTCTGCCTCCAGGGTATGGAATTTGCAGCAAATTAGTTCCTTTGAGTTGAGAGTAGTACCCGGAGTGAGAATTGTAACCCCTTGACCTACATTCTTGCGTCACTGCCAAGTTCCTGGTTTTAGGTGTCTACGTTCTTCAACCACTTTGAATCGCACGAGAAATCTCCCACCTGCTGGGACACTCCTCGAGACATTAATTAAACATCTTATATAGAAAATAAATCACAGAAAAACTATTCCCGCTCCTTTTCCAAATTGAATCCACCATTAACTATAATCAATAATAATATTTTTTCAAAATGATAAAAACGATAATTGTTATTTGTATTTTTATCATTATATGAAATCATTATTATTATTATTATTATTATTATTATTATTACTACTATTATTACTATAATTATTATTAATATTTTGTTATTATTATTATAATTATTATTATTGTAATTTTTATTCTATAAATAATAATTCTACCAATAGAAGTAAGAATAATAATAATAATAATAATAATAATAATAATAATAATAATAGGAAAAATAATAATTAGATCAAAAATTTATATTCCCTGTTAAGTAAAAAATTAATGAACAATTTGAATACAAGTTGGCAGCTGCTATAAAGAAACTTGAATTATCAGTTTGGTTTAATCAATTTAGCATATACGTATATAATG
>JUFY01025803.1:0-14929 GCA_001855655.1 Leptopilina clavipes | reverse complement strand
AAACAATTTTTTTTTTTTTTTTTTGAGAAAAATTGAAACACAAGCGGAATTTTGTTTTCGAATTTCAAAATTAATGTTGCTTTCAACGTAAATTAGTAAAATTCCCCTATAGAATTAAAAATAAAATAATTAAAAATGTGTTTTATATTTTAATTTATAAATAAATAATTTATTAATTATATAATTTTATTATAGGTTGTAACTCTTTCCCTGTACGCGTATTTTTTCTCTGCACTCCTTGGGCGGCAATTTACACGTGAAGATGCCGCAAAAAATGGAAAATATGAAGTGCCAGACATGTATTTTCCATTTTTCACTGCCTTACAGGTAAAAAAATTCAATCATTTTTCCTTTATATTGAAAATAAAAAAAATTGTTTTTCAGAAAAATTTCCGAATTTTTTTGGAAAAAAAATCCTTGTCTCAATGTTAACAAAAATTATTATCGAAATTTCAAAAATAAATAAATAATCAACTTTTACAGTTTTGCTTTTACGTTGGATGGCTTAAAGTGGCGGAAGTATTAATTAATCCTTTCGGAGAAGATGACGATGATATAGAACTTAATTGGCTAATCGATCGTCACATCAAGGTAAAAAAAAAAAAATTCCTATATTTAAATTAATTTTAACTCAACTTTCTATTATATTTAAATTGCATTCAATTAAACTTTCTTATAAAATATATTGCAATTTAAATAAACTTTCTTGTCCCTTAATTAAATTTCATTAAATTTAGTTTCAATTGAATTTAATTCAAATTTTTTTTTTGTTCACTTTTAATTAACTTTTTCCTATTTACGTTTAATTAGCTCTTTCCTATTTGACTTTAATTAACATTTTACTGTATCAATTGTAGTTATCAATACAGTTTTCTTTTTATCAAATTATTTCTTTCTATTTTTTATGACAATAGTTAATATATTTTGATGAATTATTATTATATTAATTAATTTATTAAGTTAATTCAATTAATTTTTAACTGTAAAATTATTATTAATTATCAATTAGATATTAATCAATTATCAATAATAAATAATATTCAATATTAATATTAATTATTAAAATTTAATATTTTTACTATTTATTTAATAACTTAACTTAATAAATTTATTTTTTAATAATTTTATAATCCATTTTTGTTCATTTTTTTACAATATTTTCCAAATTACTTGGAATATTAATTTGAATATTAGATTAATATTTAACATATATATGAAATAAAAAAAAAAATATATAAAAAAATCACTGTTGCTAATCAAAAGTTTTTGAAAATCAGGCCGGTTATATGATAGTGGATGAGATGCACGAGGAGCATCCAGAATTACTAAAGGATCAGTATTGGGACGATGTGGTACCAAAAGATTTGCCATATACTGTTGCCAGTGAGCAATACAGAAAAGAGGAGCCAAAAGGATCTGCCGAGCATTACAAAGTTAAAGAGAGCGACGCTCTTTATGCGAACGTAATGCTCGGGACCCAACTTCATTCTGTAAATCAACATCGGAAGATGCATCAGGATGACATGTACGCGGATTACGTAAGTTCAGCAAAATCACACTTTGAAAAAAGAAAAAGAAAAAAAAACTCGAATATAACGTCATTTTCATTTCATCTTCGCGTCTTCTCGCAACAATTCCAGGAAAAATATACACCAAACATCAAAACAATTTCCATAACAATCAATTTAATTATTATAAGTTCCAATCCAGTATTCCTCATTATTGATACATTCATATATTCAACTTGGAAAATATTTTTTCTGTATTAAAAAGTTCTTTTCAGTAATTTTTTTTACAATGAAAAATTATTTTCAGTATTCGTTTGCTAAAAATATATTTTGCAAAATTTTGTTCATAAAAAAAATGGTTTTTAGCATTTGTTTACTAAAAATTTTAATTGTTGATCAACAATGAATTTTTACGTTAAAATATGTTCAGGGATTGTGTCTCCGTGATATTTAGGTCAATAGAAATTTTTAAGACAAAATTAGAAGCCAACAGCTTCAGCCGCTGATTAGCAGACAATCAGTTTTTCATTATTTTTTAGGTCTAATCCTTTCTAAAAAAAAGAAATAAAGGTACTTTTTAAAATAATAAAAATACTATTATTTCTAATTTTTTTTAATTAAGAATAGTTTAGTAAAATATGAATAAAAGAACAAGACGCTAGTATTATAAAATTAACAAACCTTGAAATTGTCAATATTTTTTTTCTAGAATTCTTTAAAGACTGCTGAAGAACACACGATTTAAAAAAAACTCGAACACTCAGGAAACAACATTTAAAGTACAAAAAATTAATTTTTTTTCAAGAATTCGAACACTCCCGAAACAACGTTCAAAGCACGAAAAAAAATACTTTTTGTATTAATCGATCGCGATTTAAAAAATTTTCGAACACTCCCGCAAAAAAATTATTACATTTTTAAATATGAAAAAATCTAATTTCAATATTCTGAAACATTTTAATATTTAATATTTCATAAACAATTTATAATTAATAAATAACAACGATTAAAATGTAGAATTAAAATAAATATTTTAAAATAAGTGGCTTTGAGATACACTCAAGAAAATTCAACACGTTTAGACAGGTAGAATGCCGATTAGCAACTGATGGAAATAGATTAAATTATTTTGATTGAATAACCTTTCAACTTGTTTCGACCTGCAATTATAGTATCTCTCACCCCTAAGTCACCTTAGGGCTCTTAAACTTTGTTTGGCTCTATGTGTCAATGAGTCAATTTCAAAATTATAATATTATATTTCAACAGAATAAAATAAATACAGAATAAAATTTTTTAAATACAATAAAATAAATACAGAAAACATTAAAATAAAGACAAAAATAAAAAGTTCAATAAAATAAATACAGAAAAATATTTTTTATTAAAAAAATACAGAAAAATTTTTTTTTAAATACTCTAATTTTGAACCTGAAAAGTTGCAATTTGGTAAAAAAAAATTTCTGATTTTTAATTCAGAAAATTTTCAATCAATTTCAAAAATGTAATAACAAAAATTCAAAAAATAAAAAATTAATCCAAATTGTTTCTCAAGTATTTTCATCCCACGATGGCAATTGACAAAAATTATTATTCAATAATCAATGAACCTGAAACAGAAAAAATTTTTTTTTCAAAAATAATCTGAAATTTCTTTATTTCCATTTTATGAAAAACAACTTACCTAGAAAAAAAGTGAAACATAGTGAATGTGCTATAGAAAAAGAAAAGTGCAATACATTAAAATATACCTATCAGTTGCAAAATAAATAAATTTAAAAAAATATTTCTCTTTTCTTTTTTTTTAGGAAAGTGTCGATACACCGTTGGTTGAGCGCAGAAAAAATTGGCTGCAGCGTCAAATAACTCGAATGGGATCTGTTCGCAGTTCAACGACAACGTACAGCAGTGGCGGTGGATTTTTTTCACGAAATCGTCACAATAGTGTTTACAGTAGTCCCGAAACAGGTGGACTACCAGCGACAAATAATCCCAAAATGTCGCTTTACGATCGTCTCGTGGGACGAAAAAGCGTTCGCAGTCAACGCATGGGTCGTCAAGGTATTTAAAATTAAAAAAAAAAAAATTATCACAATTTCTTTTACCGGCAAATTTTACTTAAATTAATAATTGGCAAAAGAATTACGAAATAATATGGTAAATTCCACGATAATGAAATTTACATAACAGTGAATTATTTGGCTAAATGAAAATTCTATTTTATATTTATACAACTAAAAAATAATTTTATTCCTTTTAATTACAGGTACCCTCACGAAATTGCAGGCAGTGCCAGTGTCATTAAAGAATCGTCCGCGAATTCCAACGCCTGACGTAACAAAAGAAGTGGTTGATCGTGAGCAACGATTGGCGATTTCTGCAAATAATGCCGCGAATATTGGCGCCGGTGTTGTTGGCGTGATACCGGGCAATTATCCAACTGATAATGTGTCCCTCGTGGTACTGTCGCCAATTCATGAGAACGAGGGGACACCAGTTTCGGGCAAAGGCGGCACCGCAGCCCTCGCCCAGGCAGTTCTTACTCCAAGTTTAACTGGCGCCGGCCTAGTGACACCAGGAGCATTGCCCGGAACATTTATTCCCGTGACAATGAGCCAATTATCCCAGCTCGGCATCGTCACCACAACGTCAATGTCACGTCCTCAAATTTTGGGCGTCGAGCATCTCGAGAAGCGTCAGGCAACACTCACTGAGGTGAGAACAAAAATTTCTCACATAATAATGAAAATAAATTAAATAATAAAAATAAAAAATATTTTAAAATAATTATATAAATAAAGGAAATAATTGAATACAAAGTATTAATAAAGAAAATAATTAAATACAAAGTATAAATAAAGAAAATAATTAAATACAAAGTATAAATAAAGAAAATAAAAAATTAATCAATCAAAAGTGTAAATAAAAAAAATAAAGTAAATATAAATAATAAAGAATATAGTAATTACACAATAAAAGTAAATAAAGGAACCGAGTCAGTGTGGTTGCGTGGTTAGCATGTACTGTTTCCATAGCAAAGGTCCAGGGTTCGGTCCCCCATGAGTGAGATATTTTTCATGTAAATAAAAAAATTTTTAATTAAGTAATTAATTGTAAAAATAAAATATATTAATAATCTAAATAAATAACAAAATAAATAAGTAACTAAAGAAGAAACTAAATGAGTAACAAAATAAATAACTTAATAAATAATTAAATAACTATTTAACTCAATAGCTATATAAATAAAAAGCTGAATAAATAATTAAATAATTACATAAATAGAAAACTGAATGAATAAAATAATAAATAAAAAACATTCATCTCGAATGACTGCATCTGTAAAATGCAGACAGGGTCTCACAGGCCCAGTGTGTTTTAATTTTAAGTGTACTAAAAAAATGTTTTCGCCGCAAAAATAGTAAAATATGGAAATGAAAAAAACAAAATGAAATTTACAGGTAAACAGCAGTGAAGAAGAAGGCAGTGGAAGTGGAAGTAGCAGTAACGGAAGTATCACTGGTCAGGAGGATCGCTCCACTCCCCTGATCGAGAGAGTGAGTCCAATCGAGAGTCACGGATGTTCTCCGACATTTGGCAATTACAATGATCGTTCACCAATTCTAATAGATCCCGAAAAACTCGGACAATTTATCATATCAACAAACGAAAAAACCCAACGACTAACGAATGATTCACGCGGTAGACGATCGACATCACTACCGGGCCCTCCCGTATCGAGTGTGATAAACGAGGATCGCAGTCTTTCATTGCCCCATTCGCCAGGACTTCAGCCAAGGGAAAATCGTGCCGCATCAGTGACAAGTCGCATTGAAAATCCAAATCTCGAGAGGCTCACGCCAATTAAACGAAAAACGGAGAATTTCATTCTTCAGGAACCGGCGCGTAAAATAAGCTCAACGAGTGTCAATAATCCCACGGCAATGACAACAACAACGGCGACAATTGCACCTGGTACATTGTCACCTGTACCAAGTGCAACAGGTAGCAAGCGAAACGAAGTCTATGTTTGATAGATTTGACGCAATTTTTTTTTCCCCTAATGAATTAAGGTGCCTTAGTAAATACCAATATACAGGGTGTTCAAAAAATTTAGAATTTTTCAAAAAATTGAAACAAAGGAATATACTTTTTGAACACCCGGTATACATATTTACCGTCTCGAAGAAAAACGAAATGAAGAACAATCCGTCCTATTGAATTATTTTCAATCTCGTTTATATATATTTTTTGCCAGTTTATCAACTCTTATAGAATTTAGAAAAATGGAATATGCATTTTAATTTTTTTTATTGAAAGAAAGAAAATTGAAAATTCAATCTTGAAAAATCACGAAAGTGGAAAAACGAGAAATTAAAAAAAATCACTCATCCTGTCAAAGTGATTCAATATTAATGATTAATTATTTATTTAATGATTAATTAATAATTAGTTAATTAATAATTACATAGTTAATCAATGATTGATTAACGATTAATCAATGATTAATAATTGATTAATAAATAATTAATCAATAATAAAATCAATATTAAAGTCAATAATTATAAACGATATTAATTAATTAGTTAATTAATTTACTTCAATTGTATACTTTTTCAAATATTCAAAATTTCAAAAGACTTAATTACTTCCCTTGAATATTAAAAAATTCGAATAATGAACAATTCAGGTAAATTAATTTTTTACTGATTGTAATTAGACAATTTTCGCTAAAAAAGAAAAATAATAAATTCTATTCGGGGAAATAGAATGAAACTAGAAATCTTTGGATAGAAAATAATATTAATAATTAATAATTTAATTAATATTTATAAAAAGTCTGGTATAGAAAGCGAAAATGATTGTGAAACTTCATTATTTTGCTATACATTTAAATGATATTGTCGAATGTTTTTTGTAAGACTGATATCCTCGGGATAAGTCAACAGGTTTATTGGCATTTTTTAGCGAATCGTATATTACAATATATAAACTTTATTCTCTCATTCAAATATTCCGCAAATAATGACTTTTTAATCAAGCCAAATGAAAATCAGAAAAAAAAATATTCTCCAATTTTTATTTGGCTGTACGATAAAAACGCTAGGTAAGAAAAAAAAATCAAGCGTGAATGACATTTATTATTACTATTATTATTGTTATTATTTTGTGATATGAATTTTCATGAATCACGAAAAATCTCGTGGTTTTTAGGTAGGAAAAAAAATTATTTACGGTTCGTCACAAGTCGTTGACGATAATAATTTACTTCTCAAAACTAAAATATTATACACTTATGAATACATGTGCGGTAATTATAATAATAAAAAAAAATGTACATAATTAGAAAAAAAAATTAGAAACTTTTTTTGAAAATTTTCACTCTGTTATATATGTTTATAACGAAGCAAAATTTTTTTACTAATTTTCTTTTAATCACATTTTTTAATTTTACATGCAAATTTTTTTTTTGAAAAATTTTAATTGAAAAAAAATTATTTATACACGACAGTGATATTAAAAATTTTTTTAGCAGCCATATTTGCCATAATACACGAAACTTATGCAAAAAAAAAAACATTAGTTTACTTTAATTATAGATATAGTAGTGACAAATTTTTATTATTAATTTAACTTTTGTTGCAAATAATAATATTATTATTTATCGCGTCTCATGTTGACAAAAGTGAAAATAACGAAAATTTTTTCTTTTCTTTGAAAACAAAAGCGATTGCTTTTTTTCTCTTGTAAATAAATATCATTTTTATCCAAGAGTTTGAAATTTATTTTTTTCTTTCCTTTCGCAAAAAAGAGGAAAAAAAAAGATAAATTTACAACGATTATTTAATGATTTTTTTGCTCAAGCAAATCATCAAGTAACGATGACGGTGATCGTGATGCAATAATATTGATTAATTGTTAATAATGCAATTGTTTATAATTTAATATATCCCACGAATTTCGTGCTTATTGTTAATTAATAAAAAAAAAAAAACATGTATCTCTTAGGGTTCACTTAACAACGAAAATAAAAAAGAAAAAAAAACCTCACAATTGAGGGAGCGAAAAAAAATTATAACATAAATATTAAATTATTATAATAAAATATTTTTAATTAATTAAATAATGTTAAAGGTAATTTTAATAGAACATTTTTAATTAATTAATAAACACTCAATTATCGTTGAGGTGATAAACTCACAATTTTTCTCGAAAAAAAATATGTAATTCTAGATTAAATGCGAATCAAAGCGAATCTGTGAAGTGGATATTGCAATTAAAGATATTAATTGAAAAGTAAACTTTAAATTTTCATCAATTATTCAAAATGGAATTTCAATTAATAATTGAAAAAATTAATAAATTAATGATTGATTATTAATTATTTAAATTAATAATTTACTTACAATTAATAAATTAATCTGATCGATTATTAATTAAATCGATAATTTAAAACTTTACTTTTTAATTAATTTGTTGACAGAATAAATTTTCTCGATGGATGGAAAAATAATTCCAAAATAATCAGAACTGATCAATTATTCAAAAGAATAATAATTTTTTATTGTTAATTCACTTACTTCCGGATTCAGGCCAATAATCTTTTTGTATTAAAATGAAAGGGTATTAAAAATTTTATATCTTCAGATCTGTTGGAGGATTGACATACTCATAATTTAGAATTAAATAATACTTTGATAAATAGAAATAAGATGAATATTTTTTTTCTCAAATATATGTAAATAAAAATAATTACCGTCGATTTTAAAACAAACATTATTTTTTTTTGTTAAAAGTTCTAAACATTGTTGGGAACTTTTATCCAAGGACACATATCCATTAAGAACTCGTGAGTCGAGTTTCATTAAAGATGTAGATATTTAATTTTTACAGTATTTGTACATAATATTTTTGCGATATTATCTTCGATGTTATCTGATTTAACAGTTAAGCGCATTATTATAATTATTATTATATTATTATTATGAAAATTGATACATATAGGTATATAAATAATTAAAACACATATTTATAAATTTATATAAATATCAATTATAAAACAATATTATTTTTAAGTAGAATAACCAGTGGTTGATTTTTCAAGTACCGTTTGGTGCTTAACTGTGTGCTTTCGAAAGAAAGAATCCTCTTTTTTTATAGAATTTAATAATAGAAGTGATTTTACTTATAGTTCTTTATTATATACATATCTATTGAATAAAAAATTTTGAAAATTAAAAACAAATTTTTCCTTTCATTTACCTTTAAAATAAATTGATGCTACAATAATTATTATTGTCTTTTAAAAATTTCTTTAAGTCTCATTTATTATAAAAAAAACCTTGTGAAGTAACATACAATTAACATAGGAATGACATTAGTTTCATTTTTCTGTACAATCTTAAAAATCTTACGTGATTTTTCATCTTGAGTTTAATAACGATCCGTGTAGATTCATTGAACTGAAATTAAATTTTTTTTTATTAATAATTAGTTATTAAAAATAAAAAAAAAGAAATTAATTTCTCAAGGAAAAAGTATTTTAATTAATTTACAATTGTAAGTAATATTTTTGATAACAATTATATATAATAATTATCAAAATTATCAAAATTGTTATTTTAATTTTTAAGTATATTAAAGGAAAAATCGTGACTCTTTCGCACCTATACATAAATGCCGACCCATAAAAGAAGGAACAAAACTCCAAAGCCAGAGAATATTGCAGCAACCAAAGAAACCAATAATTCTTTGAAAATATCTCTCGTGAATTTTGTACTCGTCACTTCATAAACAAAGAACCAGGCAGTGAAGAAAATTCCAATTCCTAATAAAACCAGTGCGAGAAGTGGAAATATTGATGGATTTATTGGCGAGACGTATCTCGTCATAGATTCAATAGCGACCTGAAAATAAAAATAAGGTTAGTAAAAAAAATTCTTCAAAATAATCTACAATAATAGTAGAGTACAAATAAATAAAATAAATAGAAAATTATCTTTTTATTTTATTAAAAATACAAAATATAATTATTTTCATGTCAATCAAACATAAAAGTATATACAAAAAGGAAAACAATTTTAAACACTTATTTTTTAATTTAATATCAATTTATTAATAATACTTACCATTTTCATTGGAAATATGTGACGTGGCTGGCAAAATAGATGGGAAACTTAACCTCAAAATTGACGCCCCCGGTGAATTGAAACTTCACTTTTCTTAACAAAAATTGATCTCAATTTGTGTTAAAAAATTGTTTTCAAATCAATTATGAAAATTTGGACATTTAATTGTCACTATTAGTTCAAAATATCCATAAACTATTTTGTTTTTCTTGTTTAAAAGAGCATTTAAAAATCAGTCGACGTGGTTGATGGCTTTAAACACAAACTAAAACAACATCAACACTGAACACACGATCACACACACGTTGACACGTATAAATCAGGAGCGTATTTTACGGGCACTTTACAAAGAGCGCCAAAATTAAGGCTTCTCAAAAATACTTACAAAAAAACACTGTTAAAGTCCACAACGTTTATTATCATCAAAACAACGATTTAGAAAAATTAATAATTTTTCAAGCAAAAAAATATTTTAAAAAACTTTATAAAAATACAAATGTGTAATAATAATAATTATTATTATTATTCTAAATATTGTTAATAATTTAAGTATTTAAGCATTATTTTCAAGTAAGCTTAAGTTTTAATTAAAATCTGAAAAAGAAATAGAAAAAAAAAAGAAAAACAGTTACAAAAGTTACTGATCATAATTAAGTTTTCTATTATTCTTAATTACAAGGACCAAAAACTTTCTTAGGAATAAAATTATTTTTTTACCAAAAAAAAAGAAAAAAATTCACAAAGAAGTAATGTGAATAATAATAAAACAGATGAAAAATAGATTAATAATTCACTGGGGAAAATGAGCAATGGATTAAATATATAGACGGAATTTTATTTTATTAAATAAAATCACAATGCCCGCGCAAGTCGTTTTTGCATATCACGTGTTTGTGTGTGTGTGCCCTTCGCATTTATATTATTGGTGGCGTTGTTGTTGTTTTTCTTTTTCTTTTTTTTTTTTTTTTTTGAAGAAGTTTGAAAAAATGGAAAATCAACTTTTCATTTTTTTTTCATGTTTGTTAGGCTAAAGGTATATACAAATAACCGTATACATTTTCCAAAAAGGAATTGAGTATAAAATGTGTATAATTCTTATGATGTATTTTTTTTTAATGACGTTTATCTAAATGACGGTTTTTATATATATTCCGTAGTCACGAGTAATCGGCATGCTGGAAAAAACTTTTTTTTTTCATAATTGTTTGTTTGCAGCGTACTTTCTATGAAATGCTACTTTTATAGTTTTACTCAAATTATTATTTTATCGATATATCTTATATTCTAAAGTAGCGTATACGAAGATCAGGGGAAGTCCTTTTAATAATCTAAAAAAAAAAAAGTAAAAAAATTTTGGGCAAGCGTATTAAAAAAAAAAAGTGTGGGCGGGGGGAGAAGCGTTCATTGCAAGAACGACTTCACCATGTGGATATTAAAAACTACAATATTGCACCAATGTTTAATAAATAATTTCATAAAATAGAAAAACTTCGATCTAGCAATCAATTATATAATAATTATGAAACTAAATTCAAGTCGTTCTTGCATATTCAACGATACTTAAATTTTAATCATTAATAACATAATTTCATATATAAAAATTTTTTCACATTCTCTAGACAAAAAAAAAATAACTTTATAATTCACAGATTTTTCAGTCTACAG
Source organism: Leptopilina clavipes (assembly GCA_001855655.1). Taxonomy (NCBI): domain Eukaryota; kingdom Metazoa; phylum Arthropoda; class Insecta; order Hymenoptera; family Figitidae; genus Leptopilina; species Leptopilina clavipes. The sequence continues at coordinate 3,627 of JUFY01025803.1, read as the reverse complement.
GCGAAACTCGAATAAACAATATTTAGCGACGTTGAAAAGAGAAAAAAAATGTAATTTCAAGCGTCGTAACAATTTGTGCCTCAATTTCTGTTTTCTCACAGAAAATCACGTGTGGGGGGGAAGGGATATTATTTCAGTGAACTGCTCGTTTCTGTATTATTTTTTTTTTATATTACACGTCGCGTTTGGAATTTATGTGGGATTTTACGTATTTTATACCTCACGATAGGCCTTGCGGTGTGAAACAAATCTTTTCTAATTCACCAGTCGACGAACTAACTGGCGATTCAACACGTTCCTCTTGTTCAGCCAATTGCTCGCTATAATAATGAGGTGTATTTAAATAATCAATGAGACGCCTTGGCAGAGGTAGTGTTGGAATGAGATCCTTTCGAACCAATTTCAATATGACAAATCTACACGTATGCTGTAAGCTCTGCACTTGTTTAAATCTTGACACGGGATGAAGTAATTGGACGCGCATCGGTCCCAAAACAGGTCGACGATGAAGAAAAAATAAATAACGACCACTCCTCGAATGTTCAACTGCATTCTCGATGAAATCAACAATTGTGTGCGATTTGAATTTTGTGCAACTTCCAAAACTAAAATTACCTGAAATAATGAGAATGAATTAGTGGAAAATTGACTAAAAATTTTTAATTAATTTTCTTTTGGGTGACAAAAATATTCCAATTTAATTCTGGTCTTGTAGGGATTTTTCTTTTTTATAACATACCCTGATCGTGTTCTATCCTCACGTGTCTTACACAACTGTTCAGTTTAAATGACAGGGAGAAAATATAATGGTCATCACTGCTATCTCTCACGATGAATGATCCATCCGGCTCGTTGGATAATATTTTTTCCGCAGCCTCGCCGCTTATAGGACCCCAGTACCATCCGTACTGTTGAAAATATTTAAAATTCCATTTTATTTACTCCTATGCGTGTATTAATAAAATAACGTGTTAATAAAATAACATTTTGTTTGATTATTTAAACAATATTTTTAATTAAAACCTATATTGGCATAGACAGACAGAATGCTTGGGAAATTCTAAACAGAAAAGTCCTCTTACGTTTTTTAAATGATTGCACATTTTCGGAGTTATTTCACTTTAAAGTTAGACGAAAGTTCTTGAAGCCGAAAAGGGAGGGGAGAATACGTTTCGGCTCTCGGCCTTTAAATCCTATTAACTCTGAAAATACACAATCGTTGAAAAAATCGCTAGGATCTTTTCTTTCCAGAATTTTGTCAGTTATCTGTTTTTTTACCATTTAAAATAATTTTTCCGAATTAAAAATTGTTTTATTATTCACAATTCCACCAAGAATGTGAAAACTTGATGAAATCGAATTTTCAACGTTTCTTAACTTTAAAAATTGGATGTTTTTTTTTACTCACATCCTTAACTTTTTCTATACTGGCTGCAAAATCCATACTGGTGTCCTCGGCAGGTTCTTCATCATCACGTGAAGGAATTGGAATCGGCAAATGCTGAATGGAAGATGGTGATTCACATTTTGCCAATAGAATAGGCGGCGGTGGCGCCTGTGGTGTTTCCTTAGTGGTATGCGATTCCGTTTCAATGTGACCATTCGTCTTTGGTAATGGGGGTAAAGCGCGTTTAAAGAAAGGCAATTTCTGAGCTGATGGATCAACATCATTGGCGATGGTGGTGGTGGTATTATTATTATTTGCATGCTGATCAAAATCAACACCCTCATCCTCCTCAACAATATCACCCTGAACAATGCTATTTCTCTTACTCACATAATGCTCAGGTGAACCAAGTCTCCTGAACCTAAAAATATTACACAATGTTTGTTTCAAATTTAATGAAAAATTACGTTGACTCTTTTTTATTTTATCACGTTCTGTTTCTGATTTTTCCTTATTATGTGCCTCGTCCTTGGATTTTTTGTTGTGCCTAATATTGACGAGAGTACTTTTCTTATGCTTCTTAATGTTCCCATTATTATTGTTATTGTGTATCAGTCCATTGCTACCTTTATTATTCGATATTGGCGTGTCTGTCGACGAGTCTGTATGTGGATTACTATATCTATTGTTATTATTAATATTAAGAACTTTGGGCATTGCAAGATGTATCGACGATTGCCCGCTGGCAATTTTGTCGCGTTTTATCTTGTTTTCACTAGAATCACTAGAACTTGAGTATAATGTTTGTAAATATTGTCGCACCTCGTGCAATGTCATGTGAATTGGTTCACCAATGTTTCGCGCGTGACTATTGTTCGAGGAACGTGAACTGTGCCGTCCTGATGTACCCGGTACACTGTGACGCTTACCATTTCCTGTTTCGTTGCAACATACCTAGAATTGAGAAAGAAGATTAAAAATATGTTTGGGAATTTTGCCAAGTATTCTGGTGCAATTCTGAATCGGAAAGAAACAAACCTCGGCCAGTAGCCTTTGGGATTTGATCACGTGAGTAATGGCCCTGGATTTTCCACAGTAATGTCTTGCCTGTTGAATGTGAGCCTCTAATTCGCTTTGTGAACTTGCCGAAACATTTCTTCGACGCTTGCGATGATGCTTGTGACGTTTGGGTCGTTGTGGTGTTCTGAGTTCGTGTAGAGGTCGGACAACATCAATTGGCACTGTGTAAATATCAGAGTCGAACGGCACATTGTACATGTCGCTGATTTCACTCGTGGTCAATACATCGTGAGACATTGCCGAAGTGATGAAACTACTGTCATCAACCTTGTGTCCCAAACCCGATGTATTAATCGAATTGTGCGAACTACTTAAACGTGACGAGGCCAATGAACTTCGAGAATTCGGCCGATGAAGTGTACTGAACGGGGTAATGGTAATTGTTGCACCACTCGATGAAGCAAAGTAATCCGTGGTCCATGCACGTCTTGAATTTCGCATATTGCCATTTCCACTGTCAGCGGAAATTCTCCCCTCGGGCCATGATATCCGACATGATATTGCCAATGCCTCTTCAACAATCAGTCGCACCAGATTTTCGGCAAATTCATCCATCCAATGATTCGTCTTGTCGCACAGCAAATGATTGTAACAGAGTATTGGTCCAAGGGATGTGGAATCAGGTGGTGATGGACTGTCCTGAAATTCGGGCGGTGGTTTTATAGCCACGTCCACTACTTCCACTTCGACCTCCAATTTACCGTCCAGATCATTCCAGCCTGGACCTTTCTTCAATGTGTTGAAATTCTCACCGCACATACCATCGGAATAGTCAAACGAATCCTGTGACAGTGATTTACTCTCCATGTCGCTTTCTTGCATCTGTGAAATTAATGGGAAAAAAAAGTTGAATCGAAAATAGAAAATAATTCTTGATTACGAGTAAAATCCGATGTTTACCTCGATTGCTAAATGCGCTCGTACGGAATCACTTGATATTGAACCTCCAAGTCCACTGCTTCCAATGTCGCTGAGAGGTCCAGTCATACTTAGAGAACACGAAGGCGGTGAGTCCATGTTGATTTCGAGCTAATGCAAGTGAACACTTACAAAAGCCATAAAACTTCTTCTAAATGTTCCAAATCATTGCCTGAAAGTGAAAAAATGTATCAAAATTCTGTTTTTGAATCACACCTGCAAAATTTAATCCCCCCCCCCCC
>JUFY01025802.1:0-14031 GCA_001855655.1 Leptopilina clavipes | reverse complement strand
CGCTAAAGGACCAAAATTCAAGAATAAAATAAAATTTATTAGAGTCGATAATCTTATTTTCGGTTTTGTGCCATTGTGACGCCAATCACAAAAATAACGTTACAATAAATATAGATAAATAGTTTTTAAAAATTTGGAGGTGGTAGAGGGGGGGGGGCAATATCATCAAATTTTGTTAGACACCGCCTACTATTCTAATTTTTCCTGTTTGTACATTTAAATTCAAAAATTGAAATGCAAGTGCATCCTAATGATTTTTTAATGCTCTTTTGATTAAGCAAATTTTGTTTTTTAATATTTTAAATTTTGACCTTGATCCCAAATAGCACAACATTTTAACTCAATATTGTGTCAATATTGCATAGCAATATTGCCAATATTGAGTTAAAATGTTAAGGCCTCGTCATATTTAAAAATTTTACAATATAGTAATTATTATAATATTAAAGCAATATAATATATAAATCTAATATATATATATTATTATAATAATTATTATATTATAATATTTTTTAATATGACGAGACAATGTTACTTCAATATTTCCTAGCAATACTGCATCAATATTGTATGGAAATGTTGCGTCAACATTGCTTGGCAATATTGCCACAAGACGGACATAATCAATGTTATGGCAATATTGCCTCAAAATTGCTTGGCAATATTGGCAATATTACTACGCAATAATGACACAATATTGCTTGGCAATATTGGCAATATTACTACGCAATATTGACACAACATTGGGCTCAGATGTTGTGCTATTTGGGTAGAATCTAGTTAGTAAAGGATTAAAGGGGCAAAATATATAGGACCAATTTTCCATTTCCACACGGGTGAATGTCAAATGCCAATTGTCAAATGTCAAATTGTCGAATGTCAAATGTTTTTAAATATAGAGAAGGGGAGATGGAAAGGAGATGAAAAAAAAAATTTGGGAACAAATGAAAAGACCGAGATGGAGGGAAGAGCATTAAACACCAAAGGAATGCGCGTTGATCCCAATGGTTGTAAGGTTCGCGTGCCATCCTCACTGGACTGGTAGGTATACACTTGCCTTAAGTAGAAAAAGAAGAGTCATGAGCAGAAGCAGAAGGAAAAAGAAATGTAAGTAGGTGCAGGAACACAAAAGAAATTCAGCGAGCCACCTGGTGGATCTTGTTAAGAATTTATTTCAATAGAAACCACTCTTTCGCTTATATTTTCAATTGGCCATTTTCAATATTGTCAATTTTCCATATTTAGTATATCATTACACTAAAAAATCATTTTCCCTACCTACAAAAAATTCATATTTTTAAATATGAATTTTTAAAATTTTTAAATATGAAAAAATTCATATTTTTAAATATGAATTTTTTTTTCAGGTGCGATAATGTTTCACAATGATAAATCTCTGTCCACATAAGAAGCGCACTTACAAGAAAATCTCCATTTTCCTCTGATCATCATCATCAAAAAAAATTTTTTGATGACTCATGATGATGCCACATGTGTTTTGATGTATTTTCTGTTTTGAAAATCTACGATTACCTATTGAAATTATTATAATGATTAATAACTCGAATGGCTTGACAATTGAGTCCAATTTCACAATTTTTGACAGAGAAAAAATTTTCATATACGATAGGTAATATATTTTAGAAGATAGATCCAGTGTTTTCTATCAGAATTCTATTCTATACCATCACACAAAACCTAAAGGGATCAAAACGTTGCAATACTGCTTTCTTGGATCATTCAACAAATTGATCCAAAAATCGGTTTCATTTTGCAACGTTTTGATCGGTTTTGAACGGTTTTTAGTGGCGAAACTGTTCAAAAAAGGCAAAGATCATCAATAATGGAGTATTTTATGTGAATTAATTAAAAAAAGAAAAACATATTCTTTACTTGTGGTAAGTATATTAAAATTGTAATTCGGTATAAAGATGATCATCCAGATAAAATTTGTGATTAGAATCAAGTTTCCATTCTTGGATGATTGATCATCTTTTGTGATGTGAAGACCTGTACCGACTTCCTCGTCAAGATTGATTATATTCGTCACAACAAAAATATTCTCTGATCCTATGTAAAGACAATTTTTTTTTCTACTTTGATTCTTGCTTGTTTCAGTTGTATGTAAAAAAATTAACTGGAGAACAAAATTGGAGAACAAAATTTATTCTAAAATAATTTTATCTCGGGGATAAAGTTACTTCTTGTGGTTTTCTAGTGGGCAGTACGTAACACCGGTCGGTCAATGTGTGACACTTGTCTCGCTTATGAACACGGTTTACCTGATTCCACAATGAGTGTTTCTTTCCATACCTGTCCCTTTTCAAGTCAAGTCAGTGCAATTCCTGCGCCAATTTCGTGATAATCGAGAATTATTCGAAATCATTGCGCATAAAAAGTGAAGATTGTCGGAGGTCAGTAGCCTGATTCCGTAGGAGAAGAACTCTTCTAGTCTATAAGGATTGATCAAGAGAAGGGGGTGATTTTTTTCCCAAACATATAGTAGTTTAGATCAGCTTTTAGAAGAGCGAGATCGCGGGTTTTACTGTGTAAAACCGGCTGGGCGTCGGCGGCTGCCGCCAAGAGACCGAGTCTCGATCTCCCGAGTGCCTCTGGCTAGCGGGGTGCACCGACCGCTCCCTTCGCACTCTACTCACCAACCTTCAATCTCCTCTCAGTGCCGGACTCAAAACTGCCTTCCTACAGGTGCCAAATTACTTCAAATCTCCAAATCATTAAACGAAAATTCTCAAATTCTGCCGAATTTCTCTCTCTTGATCTCTTCATCAGAATAGAAAATTATCAACAAATCATCGCTCATTTTATCACAAATTCTGCCATATTCTTAAAAGTCCATTCTTCATCTAGATCTCATGAGTCTTTGAATGAATTTTTTTAACTGATTTAGAATCCATTAAGTGTAAATCTAATATTCTTTGCCTGAACGATTGATGAATTCGGCAAAAAAAAATTAGGGAAATAGTTTCTGTATCCCCCAACTGGGAATTAAGAAGAGTAGGCAAATTATCGGATGTTTTTTCCTTAACTACCTGTAACAGCTTGATCTCGAGGGGGAAAACAAAAGCAGCTGTGATGCCACTGTACCGGGGGCACATCACTTTTTTGATCCGCACCTGTTCCTCATACCATTCTGCCGCTTGAAAAACCTCCTGTTCAACCTGCAACGACTATGGAGGTAGGCAGAGTGTATATATATATATACCTGATGTTCTCCTTCTCGCTCAGGTGGGTTACCTTGGTTTTGTCCCTCTCTCTCTCTCGATTTTATTCTCCATCCTCCGTTCTCCATTAGACCGTTGAGATCCAAACACGCGAGAGCTGAAGAAAGACAGAGGAACGCCGCTCAGCATCCAGCAGCAGCGCTACTAGCGGCCGCCAAATGGAAAGAGTAAGTTTCTTCGCTGTGTTTTGTGCGTGTAGAGTGAGCGTGAGGCCTCACCTGCGTGGGTGTGCGGAGAAGCCTACCTGACGGCGTCCAACACGCAGTAAAACCGCGCTCCTTTCAAGAAATAGATTCGCGAGCGCGATCATTTTGAAAATTCACCCAAAAAAAAAGTGATAATAGTGATTGGTATCATCTGGTACCAAAATTCGTTGAAGATGTTTCTGGATATTTAACTCTTTTATTGTTTTATTCAGTGAAACTTAGTGCCAAGGTGAACTGTAGGTGTACCAGTGTGTGTGTGTGTGTGTGTGTGAATGTGCTAGTGAAATGGTTTCCCGTAACGAGACCTAGAGAAACCATTGGTACCATCTATGGTTTTGGGATTAAATGGTTCCAGTTGCGAAATTATAATTACAAATCCAATGGAGATGAACTTGGATTAAAACTTTCTGGAAATCTTCTTTTATCAGGTAAAAAATCAAGGTGAAAAAATCCTTATCAATCCGTTGGGAAAAGTATACAATCTTATTTTCGAAAAAGATTTTCGTGATCTTGAATAGGATTATCAAAATTGTTTCGGTTGGTCCATCGAATGTTTTCTCCCAACGCAAGGGGATTTCTGATCAAACATGGCTGCTGGGACCAGCCATGACGGGACCGCGGAAGCCATGTTGGCAGGTGTGCTTGTTCAGATAACCAGTCTCTACGTTCGTAAAACACGTTGATAGCGAAAGATTACTACGTGAACGATTTTTTTTTTAAATCCAAGTCCCTGTTGTTCAGGGAATTTTCTTCCTCCTCTTTTGATCTATCTCCAAGAGAGGGGAAAAAAGTGCTATTTCATTCCAATGTTGATAGGCATTGTGCAATCATTGGGCCATGAATCTTGTGATCCTTAGGATCAAAAAAGGCCTCTCATCCTTGAATTCAACTGCTTATCACATACTATGTGGAGCATTGACCCTTCCTATCCATAATTCAAAAGAAATACTTTCTAATAAGTAAATCAAAATATTTTGTTCATCCGTGAGAGCCTGATAGCGGATATTTTCCGTTTTACCGTGAGCACTAATGTTTCGGTTCATAGAGATAAGGTGAAAGTAGAAAAATCCGAAACAATTATTACAACTGTGCCTTTCTTGCATCAACAATTTATACGTAACGATATCCTTTTGATAAATTTAGATTCCCACACTTTTCCTTTTGAAAATTGCATGGTCATTTCAATGTCCTCTAGGATGTATAATCGCACTTGAGACAAGTTTTATCCAACTTTCGGTTTTCTTAAATCGTTTTTCTCTCTCTATTGCCTTTTTTAAACATCAGAGAACCCAAGAGCATTTGAAAGTTTTGCTGCGACACTTAGGAGAAGTTTTTTCTTCCTCTTCAAGCTGATTGGTTTCTTTAATAGAGGGGCATCATAAAACCGGTTGTAGAAATTTCGGTACTTTGATGGGACTAGTCCATGACTCCAAATATGCTTATCTGTTGATTGTCAATAACAACCTGAAGCAACAGAAATCGTTTTCTTGATTCATAATTTTTTTTTAATACTGAAATACATTATTTCAAATAATCCGAAATTATATGAAAAAATAACTGTAATGGAAAAATAAAAGACATACAATTATACAGCAGGTACTGTCTATAGAACAACAGATAATGTCTAAATAATAACAGCATCATTATCATAGATGCGATTCGTATTAGCCAATGTCACCTGAAACAACAAATACCAAAACAACATCCAAAATAACACTACCTGAAACAATATGGGTTTACTGTCTTGGTATACTCTCTATACAATAAATACCGCATCTGAAACAACAGTCATCATTCAAACTAACACGGGTGCGATTCAAAACAACCAATGCTATACAAATACAACAGATAATGTCTAAAACAACAGAAGCTATCAAAGAAATAGTTACCATAAAACAGCAATTACTATCAACATTTATAGAAACCAGTACCACCTGAAACAACATTTACCATCCAAATTAATGTAGATACTATTTATTAAGCCAATACTTTATTTTGTAGTTGGTAATTACTATACTTGCGGTTGTACTGTTCTTCCCTACAGCGGAAAAACTGCAGTAAGTGACATTGTTGCTTCGGTTGATTTTTGTATGTTTACACTGCAGAAACAGCGACCTAAGCGACAATGTCACTTACCGCAGTTTTTCCGTTGTAGGGCAGTGTTCTGATAAAAATAATAGATAGCAGAAGAAACAGATGAATTAATATTCCAATTCATGTATTTTTAAGTTGAAGAAAAGTTTTGTATAATCTTTGGATTATTAGCATCTAAAAGAACAGATAATACCCAAAAGAATAGGAATCATTCGATATTTACGGAACTGTATCCAAATTAATATATCCATGTGAAATATATAGCATTAGCAATATATTAGCATTAGCATTAGCATTAGCAACTATATAGCATTTCTTATCCGTTACTTGGAACACTATCATATTCATTATCTGTTAATCTAGATGTAAAATATAATGAATGCTATTTTTTTTATTTTATACATTTTGTTATTTTCTTATGTAACCATCAGATGGTGTATGAAACGAACGTCAACTAAAACAAGAAATCAAAACCAAAGCAGTCATCATTTAAAATAATTGTTCTTTTCCAGTCTGAAGCATGCCGACAGACCTAGTGGTATCGTCGGCCTCTGCCGTGGAGGATTCCTCCAGAGGACGAGACATGTTGGGTCCGAGACCATCGTCAAGTTCCTCATCCAATGCGGGACCATCTTCATCAAGAAGCTTTGATCCCTCAGGAGCCATAGCAGCCTATCATCATCATCACAGTTTAGTGGCAGGTCTGGGTCATCCACATCATCGGGAATCATCCGCCTTTGTACCTGTTGTACCATCAAGACTTCATTTAGCCCCTTATCCTGCAGAGATGCATCATTTGTCCGGTCCCCCTCCATCAGGTTCATCATCCTCAAATCCCGATCACGAGGGTCCTGAATCTTCAGGAAGAAAAACTTCATCGAGTTATGAAATAATGGCAATGATGGCTGACAAAAGAAAGGAGTTGGCCGCTAGGGGTCTTCTTTTGCCCCCACCACCTCTCCTGGAACCACCACCAGGATACCCGGTCTTTCCGGGACCATTTCCTGGTAGTTCAGCTCTCTATCCTCCTGGAGGTCCTCTGGCACATCAGCATCTTGATCGTAGACTTCTTCGGGCCCCAGGAAGAGCATCCAGACCCAAGAAACAGTTCATCTGTAAATTTTGCAACCGGCAATTCACGAAATCGTACAATTTGCTGATTCACGAGAGAACACACACTGACGAGAGGCCCTACTCGTGCGATATCTGCGGCAAGGCGTTCAGGAGACAGGACCATCTGAGGGATCATCGGTAAGCAATCCAGTATTTGATTAATGTTCTCTTTTTTAACATATATTAGAAATAAGAGCAAAACAAATCACAGGGTAGTGGATTAATCCAGTGCTTTTAAATTTTAGATACATTCACAGTAAGGAGAAACCGTTCAAATGCGGTGAATGTGGCAAGGGATTCTGTCAGAGTAGAACTTTGGCGGTACACAAAATCCTTCACATGGAGGAGTCTCCTCACAAGTGTCCAGTTTGTGCCCGGAGTTTTAATCAGCGTTCAAATTTGAAGACACATCTTCTCACTCACACGGATCACAAACCGTATGAGTGCACCTCTTGTGGCAAGGTCTTCCGGAGGAATTGTGATCTCCGAAGACACGCCTTGACCCACGCTGTTGGTGACGTCCCTCCTGAAGCATTGGAAGAGGCTTTACGTGATGAGGACAGTCCCGAGGAGGACGGTGGTCCAGAACCTCGTCCTTCAACCTCCTCAACCTCCTCGGGTTCATCGACCAATCCTTCCACGTCATCAACTGGAGGATCATCCTCCAATTATCCACAGTCCCAATCGACGCCATCAAGACCACAATTGCAAATCAGAAGAGATCTTTTGCAAGTGAAACCGTCGCCATTAACGAGCAGTGGAAATCTCACTGTTACCCAAAATCCACCCCCTCCATTGCCACCGCCTCCACCCTTAATTCTCTCCTCCTATCGAAGAAGGCTCGGTTCTCCAGGACCTTCTCGCGTTCTTTTGGAATTACAGGAAAGGGATAAGGAGAGGGAACGAGAAATGGAAAGAGAATTGGAAAGAGAGAGGAAATTTGAGAGAGAAAGACAGAGGGAGAAGGAAAGGGAACGTGAAGAGGAAGTCAGACCTCCCAGAGCACCAACTCCTCAACCTCAAGCTCTTCCTCTACCTAGACCAGCGCCAATTAGGCAAGGATTCACAATTGCCGATATCATGCGTCGGTAGAGTCAGCAATTCATTGGTAATATTACAGAACCATGTTGATTGTTGTCAAATTGCTATGGTAACCGCTACAAAAACCACCGTTACTAGGTAACTGTTGCTAAAGTATCTGCTACCATAGCAACCGTTGCTAAAGTAACAGTTTCTATAGTAACCGTTGCTAAGGTAACTGTTCCCATAGCAACCACTGCTGGGTAACTGTAGCTAAAGTAACTGTTACCATAGCAACCGTTGCTTGAGTATCTGCTACCATAGCAACCGTTGCTTAAGTGACTGTTACTATAGCAACCGCTGCTGGATAACCGTTTCTTAATTGACTGTTACCATAGCAACCATTGCTAAAGTAAATGCTACCATAGAAACCGTTGCTAAAGTGACAGTATCTATAGTAACCGTTGCTAAGGTAACTGTTTCCATAGCAACCATTGCTAAAGTCACTGTTTCTATAGTAACCGTTGCTAAGGTAACTGTTTCCATAGCAACCACTGCTAAAGTAAATGCTACCATATAAACCGTTGCTAAAGTAACTGTTACCATAGCAACCATTGCTAAAGTAAATGCTACCATAGAAACCGTTGCTAAAGTGACAGTTTCTATAGTAACCGTTGCTAAGGTAACTGTTTCCATAGCAACCACTGCTAAAGTGACTGTTTCTATAGTAACCGTTGCTAAGGTAACTGTTACCATAGCAACCATTGCTAAAGCAAATGCTACCATAGAAACCGTTGCTAAAGTGACAGTTTCTATAGTAACCTTTGCTAAAGTGACTGTTTCTATAGTAACCGTTTCGATAGCAACCACTGCTAAAGTAAATGCTACCATAGCAACCGTTGCTAAAGTAACTGCTGCCATAGCAACCGTTGCTAAAGTAACTGCTGCCATAGCAACCGAATATCATATTCAGAAAGTAAAATTTCGTAAAAGAAATGGAAAAGAGTGTCATTTAAATATAAAATGAAGGCAATGAAGTACAATATTAATTTTTCGAAATAAAGTGAAATTTCGCTAAATAGTAGAAAAAGAAATCATGCGAATCTAAGAACACTAATAGCTCTATTTCCGTTAACTGTTAATAGATTATTATTAAGAGTGTTGGCGTAGAAAGCATTCCGACGTTCAATTTTGTGCACCTCGAGAGGTGAACGAATTTAAAATTATATCCAAATCGTTATTATGTACAACCCACGCTAAAGGTGCAATTCTAAATAATTTTTCCAGTGATATTTAACCGGTGGAAAAAAAGACGTGTAGCGTTTTAAAGACAAAATGTTTTCTAGTTTTTTATTAATAATATTTTTATTGAATGATATACGATCAGTCATTGTTTCTATATATAAAGTATTGAGGTGGACAAAAACATTGTAAAAATGTACTTAATTATAAAATAATTTTTTTTTATAAATATCCGGTGAAAATTTTTTATTATATTTTAAAACACTTTACAGCATATATAAATTTAATAAAAACAAAAAAAAAGTATAGATTTTTTTTTAATTCTTCACTTAGAAAAAATTAGCATACAATTTTTGTTCGGGTAAAATAATTTCCAGCAAATTATTTTGTAATTTTCTTTGAAAAGTACAATATTGGAAGTAAAGGACAATAAATTTTTAAGTGTTTTTATAATATAGTTGTGTATATAAAAAGCATATAGAATACTTATTGTATAATTTAAAGACTTAGGTATATTTAAGATTGCTTTTTATGTTTTAAAAGAACGTATTTTTAAATTTGTCTTCCTCGACAATGACTGACATTTAGTTTAATGAGAAATTTTTGTAAATAGCGCAATTTTACTGCTGTTTATTATAATTCATCGTTGATAACTTTATATGATAAAAAAAAATCGTAGATGACAAGAACCTGATGTGATATCACATAAGCAAAGTTCTGAGGCTTATGCTAAATACATTTCATTTTAATGTTACGTGTTGCGCATTTTACCCGGTGCTCAGTGGTAGCTTTTTACATTTTAAGATGAACAGAATTTTTTATTTAGACATAAGCAGTGATTTTTGGATTAAACTAAAAAAAAATAGCAAAATTTTTTTTTTTAATTTATATTGTTAATTGTCCGTTTTTTTCCATATAAAATTCTATTTTTAGAAAGTTAGTTTTTTTGAGAAAAATTGTATATTTTAAAGAAAGAAGGAGAAAAATATGTCTCTGTCTTAATTTTTGGAAATTTTTTTTGAAATTTATTATTATTCTTTGGAATTTAAAAGTGTCAATGAAAACGAGTTTTTTTTCCAGGGAAATATAGTAATTTGAAAAGTACATACTACATAAAGGAAAGTGTGAAACACAAAAATCATACAGCAAATAGTGAATGTAAAAAAACTTCCTCGAATTTCGTTTCAAATTTCCAAACTCGATCCTATCGTTTATCATTGTTTTCATATTTTTCACGCTGCGAAGACAAAAATACACAGATATCGTCTACCTTTCAGTTTACATAGGTTTTTCACGTATATATTTCATGTGTACATATTATACACCTTTTGTGCAGGTGTTCGCAGGTAAAAATAGTCGAAGGCTTTTGAGACATTTTTGTTAAAAAAAAAGAAAAAAAATTTCTGTCGACAATTACTATTCTACACAGAAATAGTAATAATAATTCATTAAATAATTTATCATACAGGGACAAAAATTTAATCGTAAAAATTTCTGCGGAAAAAACATTTAAATATTGAACGAAAATTTGTTTTTTTCTAAACAAAACTCAAAGCAAGGATGTGAGTTCGATTTCGTGAGCGGTAAATTTGAAAGAAAGAAAATAAACGTTTTTTGTTTTCTTTCTTTTTTTTTGCCGAAGAAGAAAAGATTGAGAAAAAAAATATTGTTGAGAGTTTAAAAAAAACCAGATTCTTTGTCCTTGTCGGTGTGTGAATTTTAAGTAAAAGGAGAATGCAAATTTTGTGCTCACGTGAGAAACCTGTGCCACCGTTTCAGTGGCAAGTGCAATACAGCAAACCAATGTTTCGAACAACTTTTAAAATCGTGTGCACTACCTGCTCTTCAAAATTGGAACTCTGAAAAATCTTTTGACCCTTCTCAAAATTTTGTCAGTTCCTTTTCTTCCCCGAAGGATGTCCATTAAGTGATTTCTTTTTTTTTCTTTTCTTCAAAATGTACATTCATCGACCACAAAATTCATTGCGTCACAAATTTTTTTTTTTTTTTTGCTTCATCTACTGTTTTTTGTAAAAAAAAATCATTTTGTATCTCGAGCAAAAAGATTTTTTCAAAAAGAGAACAATTTTTTTCGATCCCCTGTGAAGTTGAGTTTTTGAGAAGAAGAATGTTTCTCTTTTGTTATAAATTATTTCTGTTATTGATATATAAAAATATTTTATGAAAAATATAATTTTCATAAGGTACAAACTTTAATTTAAACTTTAAAGTTTAAACATTTTTTTGTAAATTATAATTCTCTTCTAAAGAACAATGTTTCAATTACATCAAATTATTCCCTCTTTTTTTTTTTTGTCAATGAAAAATTGATCAAATATGAAAATTTTTTAACGTTATGTGATAACTTTTTGTGTTAAAATTAAGGTCTTCCAAGTGGACGAAATTTTTTCTGTAAGGTAAAAATTGCAATACACTATTTTATAGTGACGCGAAGTCGAAAAACTCCGTCCCTAATATTATATAATATAGAAGAAAAATTTAATAAAGAAAAAATGTTATATTGAGTGTTTTTTCATTTGTATGAGAGATAATAATGTGAGAATGGACAATTTTTACTTTATAAAATTGCAAATTGGGAAAAATAATTTCATGTTTGCATAAAAATGTACAATAGTGTTTTTATTATTATTAATATTATTATTATTATTATTATATGTATACAACGAAAGCGATGCAGAAGAGAATACATTTCAAATGTACGATTGATTGCTGCTTTTTTGTTATTATTTAGGTCGTAATACGCCTTAATTAGTATATCTATATATATTTTTAGATTCATATGTGCGTTGACTTAAGAGTCTTTTTGTAAATTATAATAAGAAGAGAAACAATAAAAGAATACAATTGCAATAATTTTTCATTGTTTCGATCGTTTAATAATTTTTTTAGTTCAAAATTTCAAAATAACTAAAGATTATTATTTTAAACTAAAAATTAATTAAAATTAAATAACTAAACTTAACTAAAACTTAAAATAACTAAAGTTAGTTTCAAAATAGTTTCAAAATTTTAGTTTCAAAATTTTGAAAATTTTCCTTTTTAAAAATAATTTAGTCATTTTTGAAAAGTAAAAAAATTGCATCTTAGAAGCAGAGATGAAGATGATGAAGATAATAAAGATGATAATAGGTAAGGAAGGATCATAACAGGTAAGGAAGGAAATAATTTGTAGCTTATCAACAACCAATAAGTAGAGTGTTACCATCTGTAAGCAATTTACCGACAGATGGTTGATCAGTTTAATCAACTGAAGATAATGTAAAATTTCTACACCTCCATATCGACAGTTAAGGCAAAGTTTTTCTATTTGTCGTTAGATCGAGCCACCGATCCTTAAGATGATTCTTCCTTTCAAACATTTCAGGATTTAAAAAAACCCCAAACTCTTCAAATACTCTTCAAATAAATTTTGCAATTTATTTCAAAAAATGGTAATGGAAATTTTATTTTTAATAATAAACTAACAGAAATGAAGAATTTTTAACTAAATTTTACAATGTAATATTGTAAATGTAAATATTGCGATGAAGAAGGAATAAGAAAATAGAAGAAATATTCATCGATAGTTTCTTAAGAACAGCCAGTTTCTTTTTGATTGATGGCTTCGATACTCGAACCTTGATCGGAAGTCGGATACATGTTTTACAACGATAATAATAGCAATAAAGCAATTCTACCGCCTTTGAAACGCGTACTTTATATATGATCAATGAAAAGCATTAATCGCATTGACGTGAAGTCGATTATTCACGATAATGATTTCTTGTTCGCTTGAGTATAAAATTTTTTCTTCCATGAAAAAATATGAAGAAACGTAGAAAAAAAAAATTAAAACGCATATGTCAGTTTTTCACACTATACATATATATATATATATATATGCGAATGTATCATACATGAGAATGAATCTTCAGAAGCGATCTGTCAGCCTCATCATGATTAATAGTTGAAAATTAATTTTTTAATTGAAAATTTTTATTTTACTGTCATGATGAATTCATTACAATATGTCATTAATGCAAAAAAGGTGAACAATTTTGCTCCAAGGTAAAAATAATACTGAAATTGGGGAATTAAAAATTAATTAATTAATTAAAAATTGGGGAAAAATTTCAGATTTTTTGAAATTAAAATTTAGAAATTGAGTGTAAAAATCCAGAAAAGAAACGCTTGGCGGAAGAGTATCGTGAACGATTTATCGGTGAGACAAGCTTGCGCACTGGTACAAACACAACTATATGGGGATTACCATAAGTTCTTTATATATATATACCATATACATCCTTCTGGAACGTGCGGTTCTCTCGTTTCTTGCGCCCACGCGCGTCCATCGTTTCGCGCGCATTGGAAATGGACCTCCGTGCGCGAATTGTAATGTCCACGTATGGGACGATGAAAATGGCCCTCACTCTCCATGGTAGTCCCGATAAAGCAACCCTTTTATCTCGAGCCAGCTCGTAAAAACTACCTTTCGTCGAACGTTAAAATTCATCGATACTTGAACGCAATAGCGCAACTTTACACATATCGCTCATTGCGAATTCATTTTTCTACACATATGGATTTAGATTTTTCCTTTTTTTTATAAATATATTTTTAAAAAAGGCAAAATCTAAATCCTTGCGTTTTAACCGATTTAGGTACTTATATGTAAATTTTCTTTATAAATTTTTCCATATTTTTTTCCTGTTTAGTTTCTTTAAATAACATTTAATAATAGGAATTTATGCTTTTACAAAATGATTTTTCAATACGTCGTGTATTGGGGAATGTTTCTTTCCACTCTCTAAATTTGAATTAGTAAAAATTTAAACTAATTTGAATTAGTAACTAACTTTTTGCTTTCGAATTAGTTAAATTTTACTAATAAATAGTAAAAAAAAATTTTTCTACTAATTTATTAGTAAATTTTAACTAATTCAAAAGCAAAAAGTGAGTCACTACTAATTTATTAGTAAATTTTAACTAATTCAAAAGCAAAAAGTGAGTCACTAATTCAAATTCACTTTTTGCTTTTGAATTAGTTAAAATTTACTAATAAATTAGTAGAAAAATTTTTTTTTACTATTTATTAGTAAAATTTAACTAATTCA